>SZWC01002758.1:107110-120173 GCA_023375785.1 Penium margaritaceum
GCGTGATCTCCATCATGTGGGTTGGCACTGACTTGCAGCGGGCTGATTTCTTGACGAAGGCACTTGCACGCAGAAAGTTCCTGGTGGCCATTCGTTCTGTTGGGCTTCGCCCCGTGCGTGACAGTGGTTGAGTGTGGGATGTACGTTGCCGTCTCATCTGAGTGTGTCATTCACTATGTGGTTGTACCAGTGCTGCACGCGTATGGACATGCGTACCATCGGGTCATGGGGGAGTGTTGTGCTTTGTGCAGTCCCTGTACAGTTTACTGTGACCACTCGGCCGTGTCCATACTCGTGCAGATCCCTGAGGCAGGCGGCTTTGGTGACACGGGCGTGACGACAGGCGGCAGACTACCCGTCTGGAGCTGACCGACCACTGTTCCAGAGCCCCAGATGTCACCGGGACTCCTTGTTGTGACTTCTACGTCTTGCAGGCGCTTTTCGGCGGACTGGGCATGAGGCCCATTTGCATGTTTTTGCATTACACACTCACTGTCAGTCGATGGATGCATGCATGTGACCAGTCGTTGCGTGCGTCTTTTGATTCTGCACGTCTAGGTTCAGACGGCGTAGGATTCTGACATGTGTGCGCAGAGTTACGGCCAANTGCCCTGGACCTGTCAGTTGTCATTTCTCTCTGCATTTACTAAGCTACTGAAGCTTATGAGACTTTGCGCGTCTCCCTAGCCTGATCCTTGCTGTTTCCTGCACCTGCCTGCTTACTAGTGCGTTAGCTGACTGGACAGTGTCGCCACGTCAGCAGCAGCAAGGCTAGGAAGCTTCCTAGCAGTTTCTCAACCAGGGCCCCCTGCCTCAGGGATCTGCACGAGTATGGACACGGCCGAGTGGTCGCAGTAAACTGTACAGGAACGGCACAAAGCACGAGTATGGACACGGCCGGTATGTTCTGACGCTGACTGATGACTTCACCCGGATGCCGTGGGTCTACAGTCTGTGTCAGAAGAGCGACGCCGCCCTTGCGGTTCGGCTCTGGCTTGTGATGGCTGAGCGTCAGTCTCGACACACGCTACATACCTTTCGCTCGGATCGCGGCGGCGAGTTCCTCGGCGAGATGGACTCTTTCTTTGTTGAGCACGGAATTTTTCACCAGGTCTCTGCCCCTGCTACCCCACAGCAGAACGGTGTATGTGAGCGCTGGAACCGCACCATGGAGGATGCGGTCCGCGCCATGCGGTCTGAGTGCGGTCTCCCGGAGTCCTTCGCATTCGAGGGCTTCGCCTACATGACTTGGGTCTGGAACCGACTCCCGCATGGTCCACTTCCGGATCATGTTACACCGTACAAGCTCTTGTTTGGCCACCGTGCCGATCTTCGTCTCGCACGCGTCTGGGGATCCCTGGCCTCCGTATGGTACACCGAGGACCAGCAGGGGTCCAAGGTATCCCCTCGGGGTCGCTTGTGTGCCTTCATCGGCATCTCCCCGCGGTCGAAGGCCTGGCGTTTTTGGAACCCCACTCGCCGTCGTGTCATTGAGTCCCGTGACGCGCTGTTTTTTCAGTCACTCACACACCGTGATCTGACTTCGATCACATCGCTCTCTGCAGCTCATGTCCCTTCCTGTGAGAGTCCACGGCGGATGGGGGAGAGCTCTTCGCCAGCGACCATTCCTCGCCAGGCTGATGTGTCCGCTCGAGTCCCCTCTCGATCTCTAGCACCTAATGATCCGGCTATCATTGCCGTTGGTCCAGAGAACCCGCTTGTCCAGCCTGCTTCGCACCCCACAGGTACCACTGCTCCCACGCCTCCTCCTGCATCACCCTCTGTGTTCACTGGCACCCCTGTTCTGGCGTCTCACCCAGCCCAGCCCACTCCTGTCTTTACGTCGGCTGACACTCCTGTCTCAGTGTCCGGGCCAGCCTTGCCCGCTGTCATCCCCAGCTCAGTGTCCCCCACACACGCATCTACGCACACGGCTTCTCCGACTGCCTCGTCTCAGCCCTCACGAGCTGTGGTCGTACCTATCCCTGTGGTCTTACCTGCTCCTGAGCCTGAGGTGCGCCCCTCGACCTCCGGTTACTCCCGTGAGCCCGGTGGTCGCCTTCGACCAATGGATTCTGGAGCTCAGCGAGCTTTGGGTTCCGGACCCAGATGTTCCTCTCGCAACATCGCGAGCGGTGACCCAGGCACAAAGGCCTTCGGCCTGAGTGTCCGCATTAAGCTTTCAGAGGTACACCCAGCGTGCCCCATAGGGCACGACCTGGTCACTCGCGAGTTCCATATCGCCTGTGACGCAACAGGTGATCTTGTGGCCGTCAGGCCAGACATTGAGGCGTGTGCACTTACCACGCAGAGTTCCCCCTCTATGGCGCCGGACCCGGGCACATTGAGGGAGGCTTTCTCATCGCAGGATGCTGATGCCTGGCGAGCTGCTTGCGAGGATGAGCTTCGCGCTATCCGAGAGCACAGAGTCTACGAGCTGGTCGACCTTCCCCCTGGGAGGAAGGCGATTGAGGTCAAGTGGGTCTTTCGCAAGAAAGTGAAGCTGGATGGCTCACTGGAACGCTACAAGGCCCGCTTGGTCGTCAAGAGGTTCTCTCAGATTGAGGGAGTTGATTACAGTGACACCTTTACCCATGTCGGCCGCATGACCTCAGCTCGAGCTCTGTTCGGTGAAGTAGCTCAGCATGACTGGGAACTACACCAGATGGATGTGAACAACGCGTTCCTCCATGGCTCTTTGGATGAGGAGATCTACGTGGCNGGACGGTGACAAGGTCTGGCGCTTGCGCAAGTCCTTGTACGGCCTCAAGCAGTCTCCACGGTGTTGGAACCGGGAGATCACTGGCACCTTGACTCGCGCAGGATACGTACAGAGCGAGGCAGACCCCTCAAACTTCATCCTACCGACACCCGAGTGGTTTACTGCCATCCTGGTCTATGTTCATGACCTTCTGATCGCGTCTCCGTCGCTGAAGGCCGTGAAGGAGGCCAAGGCTGTCCTGCAGACCGCCTACAGGATGAAGGACCTCGGTCCTGCATCGGTGTTTCTTGGTATGGAGATTGTGCAAGATCGCAGACATCGGACACTGTTGCTGCATCAGGCCCGATACGCACGAGTCGTGGGGGAGCGCTTTAGCGATCTCCTTGGTGTAGTGCCCACTGCTTCCACACCACTCACACCTGATGGGCAGGATGCCCTGAAGGTGGATGACCTTACACAACTGGGGGAGACAGTGGACGTGACCTTGTACCTTCGTCTTATCGGATCTCTGATGTACCTGGCCACTACCACGCGTCCCGACATCGCGTTTGCCGTCAACCTCCTTGCTCAGTTCTCACAGGCTCCACGTGTGAGAGCTCTTCACGCGGCTGTGCGAGTGGTACGGTACGTGGTCTCCACGCCGTATCTCGGACTCTGCTTTCGTCGGCTGTGTTCGGTGGTCCTTGACGGCTACACTTACAGCGACTGGGCTTGGAGTCCTGACGGGCGCAGTCGCACTGGCTACGTGTTTCTGCTCGGTGGTACCGCTTTGTCGTGGCGAAGCGGGAACCAGGGCTGCATCGCACATAGCTCATCGGAGGCAGAGTATGTGGCTTTGGGGGCAGGGGCTGCTGAGGCAGTTTGGCTGCAACGCTTGTTTCTTGAGCTTGGGCAGTCAGTACCCGCCATAGTGCTGCGTTGCGACAACCAGAGTGCTCTCGCCATTGCGGAGAACTCTGGTGTTTTTCATGCTCGCATAAAGCACATTGCGGTTGAGCATCACTTCGTTCGTGATCTGGTGGAGCGACGCGTGATCTCCATCATGTGGGTTGGCACTGACTTGCAGCGAGCAGATTTCTTGACGAAGGCACTTGCCCGCGGAAAGTTCCTGGTGGCCATTCATTCTGTTGGGCTTCGCCCCGTGCATGACAGTGGTTGAGTGTGGGGTGTACGTTGCCGTCTCATTTGTCTGTGTCACTCACTATGTGGTTGTACCAGTGCTGCACGCGTATGGACATGCGTACCATTGGGTTATGGGGGAGTGTTGTGCTTTGTGCCGTTCCTGTACAGTTTACTGTGACCACTCGGCCGTGTCCATACTTGGGCAGATCCCTGAGGCAGGCGGCCTTGGTGACACCGGCGCGACGACAAGTGGTGGACTACCCATCTGGAGCTGACCGACCACTGTTCCAGAGCCACAGATGTCATCCGGACTCCTTGCTGTGCCTTCTACGTCTTGTAGGCGCCTTTCGGCGGACTGGGCATGAGGCCCATTTGCATGTTTTTGCATTGTATACTCGCTGTCAGTCGATGGATGCATGCATGTGACCAATCGTTGCGTGCGTCTTCTGATTCTGCACGTCTAGGTTCAGACGGCGTAGGATTCTGACATGTGTGCGCAGAGTTACGGCCAAAACAGTGGTTTTGGGCCGGTTTTAGGACAGCTCTTGGACTGCCGCGTGCGACACCCGCCGTGCGCCGCGGCAGGTATTTATACCCTGGACCTGTCAGTTGTCATTTCTCTCCGCATATGCTATATTGAAGCATTCTGACACTTTGACTTGTGTCTCCTAGCCAAACTCTTGCCGTTGTGTGTACGACCTGTGACTGCCGTCACCGTCTGACGAGGCACTGACGCCCGGTCAGCGGCTGTGTTGCTAGGAAGCTTCTACGCAATTTCTCAGAGACCACGTACCGTACCACTCGCACAGCCGCGTGAAGAGCTCTCGCACGTGGAGCCTGCGAGAACTGAGCGAGGAGGTTGACGGCGAACGCGATGTCGGGACGCGTGGTTGTGGCCAGGTACATCAGAGATCCGATAAGACGGAGGTACAAGGTCACGTCCACTGTCTCCCCCAGCTGTGTAGGGTCATCCACCTTCAGGGCATCCTGCCCATCCGGTGTGAGTGGTGTGAAAGCAGTGGGCACTGCACCAAGGAGATTGCTAAAGCGCTCCCCCACTACTCGTGCGTATCTGGCCTGATGCAGCAACAGTGTCTGATGTCTACGATCTTCCACGATCTCCATATCAAGAAACATCGATACAGGACCGAGGTCCTTCATCCTGTAGGCGGTCTACAGGACAGCCTTGGCCTCCTTCACGGCTTCCAGTGACGGAGACGCGATCCGAAGGTCATCAACATAGACGAGGATGGCGGTAAACCGCTCGGGTGTCGGTAGGATGAAGAGTGAGGGGTCTGCCTCGCTCTGTACGTATCCTGCGCGAGTCAAGGTGCCAGTGATCTCCCGGTTCCAACCCCGTGGAGACTGCTTGAGGCCGTACAAGGACTTGTGCAAGCGCCAGACCTTGTCACCGTCCTCAAAGCCTGGTGGCTGAGCTACGTAGATCTCCTCATCCAAAGAGCGATGGAGGAACGCGTTGTTCACATCCATCTGGTGTAGTTCCGAGTCATGGTGAGCCACTACACCGAACAGAGCTCGAGCTGAGGTCATGCGGCCGATATGGGAAAATGTGTCAGTGTAATCAACACCCTCAATCTGAGAGAACCCCTTGACGACCAAGCGGGCCTTGTAGAGTTCCAGTGAGCCATCGAGCTTCACTTTCTTGCGAAAGACCCACTTGACTTGAATCGCCTTCCTCCCAGGGGGAAGGTCGACCAGCTCGTAGACTCTGTGCTCTCGGATAGCGCGAAGCTCATCCTCGCAAGCAGCTCGCCAGGCATGAGCATCCTGCGATGAGAAAGCCTCCCTCAATGTGCCTGGGTCAGGCGACATAGAGGGGGAACTCTGCGTGGCAAGTGCACACGCCTCAGTGTCTGGCCTGACGTCCATGAGATCAGCTACTGCATCACAGGCGATATGGAACTCGCGAGTGACCAGGTCGTGCCCTATGGGGCACGCTGGGTGTACCTCCGAAAGTCCTGTGCGGACACTCAGGCCTAAGGCCTTTGTGCCTGGATCACCGCTCGCGATGCTGCGAGAGGAACGTCTGGGTCCGGAACCCGACGCTCGCTGAGCTCCAGAATCTAGTGGTCGAAGGCGACCACCGGGATCACGGGAGTAAGCGGAGGTCGAGGGGCGCACCTCAGGCTCAGGAACAGGTACGACCACAGCTGGTGAGGGCTGAGGCAAGGCAGTCGGAGATGCCGTGCGAGGAGATGCATGTGTGGGGGACAATGAGCTGGGGGTGACAGCGGGCGAGGCTGGCCCGGACACTGAGACAGGAGTGTCAGCCAACGTAGGATCAGGAGTAGGCTGGGCTGGGTCAGACGCCGGACTAGGGGTGCCAGTGGACACAGGTGGTGATGCAGGAGGAGGCGTGAGAGCAGCGGTACCTGTGGGGTGTGAAACAGGCTGAACAGGCGGGATCTCTGGACCAACGGCAATGATAGCCGGATCATCAAGTGCTGGAGATCGAGAGGGGACTCGAGCGGACACATCAGCCTGACGAGAAATGGTCGCTGGCGGAGAGGTCTCCCCCATTCGCCGAGGACCCTCACAGGAAGGGACATGAGCCGCAGAGAGGGCTGTGATCGAAGTCAGATCACGGTAGGTGAGTGACTAAAAAAACAGCGCGTCACGGGACTCAATGACACGACGGCGAGTGGGGTCCCAAAAGCGCCAGGCCTTCGACCGCGGGGAGATGCCGATGAAGGCACACAAACAACTCCAAGGGGAGACCTTGGACCCCTGCCGGTCCTCGGTGTACCACACGGAGGCCAAGGAACCCTAGACGCGTGCGAGAGAAAGATCAGCACGGTGGCCAAACAAGAGCTCGTACGGTGTAACCTGATCCGGAAGCGGACCATGCGGGAGGCGGTTCCAGACCCAAGTCATGTAGGCAAAGCCCTCGAATGCGAAGGACTCTGGGAGACCGTACTCAGACCGCATGGCGCGGACTGCATCCTCCATGGTGCGGTTCCAGCGCTTAGACATACCGTTTTGCTCTGGGGTAGCAGGAGCATAGACCTGGTGAAAAATGCCGTGCTCAGGAAAGAAGGAGTCCATCTCGCCGAGGAACTCGCCGCCGCGATCTGAGCGAAAGGTATGTAACGTGTGGCGAGACTGACGCTCAGCCATCATGAGCCAGAGCCGAAGCGCAAGGGCGGCGTCGCTCTTCTGACGTAGAATGTAGACCCACGGCATCCGGGTGAAGTCATTAGTCAGCATCAGAACATACCGGCCCCTCGCGGACAGCGACTTGACCGGGAGAGGACCGACCAGGTCCGAGTGGACCAACTCGAGGGGCCTCAGCGCTCGGGAACGCAAATCAGGGTAAGTGCACCGGTGCATCTTTCCCTGAGCGCAAAAAAGACAGTCGGTCTTGGGTGGCTTCTCGAAAGAAGCCACGTCAAGACCAAGAGCGGGCTGTGTCCGGATGAGCTTAGACACAGTGTCGGAGTCCACGTGACACAAACGTCCGTGAAGCAACCGCTAGTGTTCCGGGGATAGAACACCAGTGACAAAAACACGACCAGAGGAGGAGGGAGAGCAAGGGGAGGAGGGCCGAGAAATGCGGTACAAATCATCTACGACTGAAGCACGCAAGACAATGCTACGGGTGTCAAGAGCAGTCACAGTCGCTGAATCAGCGGTATGCTCAACGGAGAGACCCATCAGAGTGTAGGCACGCACAGACTGCAGACTGAGCTCAAGATCAGGCACAAACAGCACGTCAGAGAGATACAGGCGGCCAGACGGACCATCAAAGCATACAACCCCAACACCGTGGACCGGTAAGGACTGACCAGAGCCTGTACTAACAGAACGGACAGTCTTGACAGGACCAAGTACCACAAAGTGACTACGACGACACGTCATGTGGTGGGTGGCACCGGAATCGATGATCCAAGTGCCACTGGAGTCACGACTGGTGGACGTCATTGTACAACGAGCAATGGAACACTCGGCATCAGAGGGACGCTGAGCCGTCAGTGGGAAGGAACGACGTACATCACGAAGGTGAGACTCCTGAATCCAGTGAGTGCAGTCAGGCCCATCATCATCACATGCGGACTGTGCTCCCCCACACGTGTCATCACGAGTCACGAGGACGGACGAACAAGCAGTCTGTGACCCACTCAACGATGACAACACACTCGCACCTCCCTGAAAGCGAAGCGCCAGAAGATGACGAAGCTCGGCGATGGTGCGGTCACGTGGGTCTGGATCATTACTGCTCGCCGGTGAGGATGCAAGAATAGCTACAGTCGNAGTGGGAAGGAACGACGTACATCACGAAGGTGAGACTCATGAATCCAGTCAGTGCAGTCAGGCCCATCATCATCACATGCGGACTGTGCTCCCCCACACGTGTCATCACGAGTCACGAGGACGGACGAACAAGCAGTCTGTGACCCACTCAACGATGACAACACACTCGCACCTCCCTGAAAGCGAAGCGCCAGAAGATGACGAAGCTCGGCGATGGTGCGGTCACGTGGGTCTGGATCATTACTGCTCGCCGGTGAGGATGCAAGAATAGCTACAGTCGTGGTCACCGCGCGTCCAGAGGAGTGTGCGGTCGACGTGCTGGACGCGGTGCGAGCAGCATGGGCAGCCTGAAGTCCGCGAGTGATGCGCTCCCAATCAAGCGGCTGCTGGTACTCGGTGTAGCGATGGGCACCTCCACAGTTGTAGCAGTGCAGGGAACGGCCACTGCTACCACTGGATGACGACTGCTGTTGACCCGATCCGCGCTTCCTATTCTTCTTCTTCCCCTGGGCAGCTGCTGCAATGCCCTGCGTCTGCGTGGGTGTAGACGGGGTCAAAGAGGAGGAGGAAGATAAGGTCATGATGGAGGTAGATGAGGGTGACTATAGGAGGGAAGATGGTGGTGAGGCGAGGACTGCTGCAGCGAGGGAAGTCTCTTGATGTGCTACTGCTGCCTCGCGGACCGACGTCACCTAGAGGAAAAGCTGATGGGCCCAAGGGAGCAGCTGCAGGGTGGCTGAGAAAGGCTCGAGAGCAGCGTCGCTGTACCGTGTGAATATGTTGGTGTACTCCAGGCGAAATCGGAGCATGATCGTCCAAAGTGCCCACAGCTGTGTGCCCCCTGAGGTCCCCAGACGCGTGTAGATACGCATGGCGCGTCCCCAGTAATGCGCCGCAGGCTCCGCTGGTCCCTGACGGAGCGATTCGAAAGCACGAATGTGTGACGCACGCGTGGCGTGCGTCTGTGCGGCCTGTAGGGACAACGCCAGATCCCAGTCTCCACGAGGATCAGTTCCGGTGCCTGTGCCAGCCTCGCCGAGGAAGGGGCGGAAGTCAACGATAGTCTCGCGTGGCATGGCGTAGAGAAGTCCTCGCATGGCCTGGGCTGCTGTCAGCACCTGTGCTGGATCTGTAGACTGGTATGAGCTGTGGTAGTAAGGCCACACTCCCTCGGAAGTGGCCCACACCTGAAACAGGATCTCCCAGCAGTCAAATCCATCTTCGCTGATGTATCGTGGAGGTGGTGCCTCAAAGTCCTTTGGCTGCCGCTCTGTGGGGAGAGCAACCGCAGGCTGAGGAGGGCGAGAGACGGGGAAAACTCCTGGAAGGGGGTGATCACCGGGGAAGTCAGGTGACGGTTGTATCGGGGACACAAGTGGAGGTCGGATACCCGTCTGTAGCTGCCGGAGACGCTCCTGTAGAAGACGAATCTCCCGCTCCTGGGAGTCATCCTCGAAGCCTGGCATGAATGGCTCGTCATCAAGGAGGTCCGCAGGTGGTGGAGAAACCACACATGGAGGTGAAGCAGGCGGAGAACCTGTCATGGGCACCTGGGCCGAGTGCTGGGTGGAGGCCGCAACGCCGGCAGCTCCCTCAGATATCCGCGAAGGAGCTGTGGACTGAGCACGCAGGAGCTCAGTCAGCGTGCGGATCGCGTCAGTCTGCTCTCGCTACAGACGGTGCATCTCCTCTTGCTGGCTGCGCAGGTCCGCAATGGCCTGCAAGCGAGGGCTCAATACCCCTGAAGAAGAGGAGGAGGGATCACCTGGTCCCTTGTCCTTGTCGTCGGGCGAACTCATGTCACCGCTCACTATGGGACGACAGGTCAAGTTTTCCGGATTCTAAAACCGTCTGCGTTTCTTGGGGAGTTGAAACGCTGGCAACTTTTGACATTCTGGGTGAAAACTTTGCGAAGTGTAATGCTGACGTCAGCAAGTGGTTGTTGACGTCAGCACAAACTGATGACGTCAGCAATCAACAATGCTGAAGTCAACTCGTCCCCTCCTTTTTTTTCTTTTTTCTCTTGTCACGGTTCTGCCGCGTGTGGGGCCGCCTCGCGGTGGCACGCGGCAGCTCCGCGAAAGTTGCGCAGCAGCTTCCGCCCAGCTGCTGCTGCTGCTGTGCTGTCAGTTGCAGCAGTAGCTACGTAGCTGCGCGTGCAACGGTGGCAGCAGCGGCTACGCTGCCGCTGTTGCTGCTACGCGCGGCTGCTGCTGCTGCGCATTACAGCTACTGCAGGTTGCCGCCGCCGCGCGCTGCTGCTGGCTGCCGCCGCCGCGTGCTGCTGTTGCTGCCACTACTGCGTTGCTGCTGCCACCGCGATTGCCGCTGCTGCTACTATGCCACTGTGCTGCTGCGCTCCTGCTGCCGACGCTGCTGCTACGCTGCTGCTGCCGCCGCTGCTGCCACGCTGCTATTGCAGACTCTACTGCTACGTTGCTGTTGTGTTGCTACCGCCACCGCCTCTGCTGCTGCTGCTCTGCTGTTGCGGCCGTGGGAGGGCGGCTGCACGCACCGCGGCCGCCACACACCTCTGCGTGGCGGTAGACGTTGCTACTGCTGCCTCTGCAGCTGCGATCTCACGTGGTGGGTGGGATACGTTGACGGCGATCGGCCGTCTCCAACAGATCCCAGAGAACTCTGCTGCAGCGGTGACTCTCACTGCTGCTGCTCTGCTGCGTCTCTGCTGCGCAGCTTTGTGAGAACTGTCTCACTGCTCTAATACCATGAGAAAGTGCGTAGAAGCTTCCTAGCAACACAGCCGCTGACCGGGCGTCAGTGCCTGGTCAGACGGTGACGACAGTCACAGGTCGTACACACAACGACAAGGGTTTGGCTAGGAGACACAAGGCACAGTGTCAGAATGCTTCAGTATAGCATATGCAGAGAGAAATGACAACTGACAGGTCCAAGGCATAAATACCTGCCGCGGCGCACGGCGGGTGTCACACGCGGCAGTCCAAGAGCTGTCCTAAAACCGGCCCAAAACCACTGTTTTGGCCGTAACTCTGTGCAGACATGTCAGAATCCTACACCGTCTGAACCTAGAGGTGCAGAATCAAAAGACGGACGTAGCGACTAGTCACATGCATGCATCCATCGACTGACAGTGAGCATACAATGCAAAAACATGCAAATAGGCCTCATGGCCAGTCCGCCAAAAGGCGCCTACAAGACGTCGGAAGCACAGCAAAGAGTCCCGGTGGCATCTGGGGCTCTGGAACAGTGGTCGGTCAGCTCCAAGTGGGTAGTCCGCCGCCTGTCGTCGCGCCGGTGTCACCAGGGCCGCCTGCCTCAGGGATCTGCATGAGTATGGAAACGGCCGAGTGGTCATAGTAAACTGTACAGGAACGGCACAAAGCACAACAAACTCATCCCATCCGTGGCCCACAGGCCAGAACCCACGTTCGAGCCACGTGGCACAAGTGGGCCAAGGTTCCCATCCGTTTGTTACACCAGTGGCTAAGGACAAAACAAGTCCCAGATTTCATGGCTATAACTTGTAGTCGAATCTGAGAAGATGCAAAGAAGCTTCCTAGAAACACTCCCGTTGACCAGGCGTCAGTGCCTCATCAAACGGTGACGACAGTCACAGGTTGTGCACGCAACGGCAAGAGTTTGGCTAGGGAATACAAGGCAAAGTGTCTGAATGCTTCAATAGCATTTGCAGAGAGGAATGACAAATGACAGGTCCATGGCATAAGTACCTGTCGCGGCGCACGGCGGGTGTCCCACGCAGCAGTGCAAGATCTGTCTTGAAACCGGCCCAAAACCACTGTTTTGGCCGTAACTCTGCGCACACATGTCAGAACGCTACGCCGTCTCAACCTAGACATGCAAAATCACAAGCCGGACGCTACGACTGGTAACATGCATGCATCCGGCATCGAATGGTGGACACACAATGCAAAACATGCAAATCGGGCCCACGGCCAGTCCACCGATAAAGTCCTGCATGCTGTAGAAAAACTACAGGAAGTCCCGGGTAGCGTCCAGAGCTCTGGAACGGTCATCGGTCAGCTCCAAGCTGGTAGTTCGCCACCAGATGACGCACTGGTACCGCCTGGGTCCGCATCAGGGATATGCACGAGTATGGACACGACCGAGTGGTCACAATAAACTGTACAGGTTGACAAAAATGTCACAAATCACAACACTCCCCCATGACCCGATGGTACGCATGTCGATATACGTGCAGCACTGAAACGAGTATAACAACGCGTGCAATGACAGAACGAATGGCCACCACAACACCTCACACTCAACCACTCTCAGGCAAGGGGCAAAGTCCGAGAGAACGAATGGCCACCAGGAACTTTCCGCGTGCTAGTGCCTTCGTCGAGAAGTCAGCACGCTGCATGTGAGTGCCAACCCAAATGACAGAGATCACGTGTTGCTCCACCAGGTCCCGCACAAGGTGATGCTCCACTGCAATGTGCTTTGTGCAAGCATGGAAGACACCAGAGTTCTCCGCAATGGCAAGAGCACTCTGGTTGTCGCAACGAAGCACAATGGCGTGTACTGACTGACCCAGCTCAAGGAACAGGCGTTGCAGCGATACCGCCTCAGCAGCCCCTGCACCCAGAGCGACATACTTTGCCTCCGATGAGCTACGTGCAATGCAGCCCTGCTTCCCGCTGCGCTAGGACACAACGGTACTACCGAGCAGGAACATGTAACCGGTGCGACTGCGTCTGTGTGGGCTCTAGGCCCAGTCGCTGTCAATGTAGCCGTGAAGGACCACCGAACACTGCCGACGAAAGCAGAGTCCGAGGTACGGTGTGGAGACCACATACCGCACCACTGACAGAGCCGCATGAAGGGCTCTAGCACGTGGAGCCTGCAAAAACTGGGCAAGGAGGTTCACGGCGAATGCGGTGTCCGGACGTGTGGTAGTGGCCAGGTACATCAGAGATCCGATGAGACGGAGGTACAAGGTCACATCCA
>SZWC01002758.1:120195-141147 GCA_023375785.1 Penium margaritaceum
GCCCTGCTTCCCGCTGCGCTAGGACACAACGGTACTACCGAGCAGGAACATGTAACCGGTGCGACTGCGTCTGTGTGGGCTCTAGGCCCAGTCGCTGTCAATGTAGCCGTGAAGGACCACCGAACACTGCCGACGAAAGCAGAGTCCGAGGTACGGTGTGGAGACCACATACCGTACCACTGGCAAAGCCGCATGAAGGGCTCTAGCACGTGGAGCCTGCAAAAACTGGGCAAGGAGGTTCATGGCGAATGCGGTGTCCGGACGTGTGGTAGTGGCCAAGTACATCAGAGATCCGATGAGACGGAGATACAAGGTCACATCCACTGTCTCCCCCAGCTGTGTGGGATCGTCCACCTTCAGGGCATCCTGCTCGTCGGGTGTGAGAGGTGTGGAAGCCATGGGCACGGCGCCGAGGAGATCGCTGAAGCGCTCCCCTACAACACGTGCGTATCGGGCCTGGTCGAGCAGCATAGTGCGACGTCTGCGGTCTCGTACAATCTCCATGCCAAGAAACACCGCTGCAGGACCAAGGTCCTTCATCCTGTAGGCAGTCTAGAGGACGGCCTTGGCCTCCTTCACGGCCTCCAGTGAAGGAGACGTGATCAAGAGGTCGATGCGTCAGCGAGACCGGAGGCTGGAATAGACCCAACCCCCCCAAGCTGAGGGAGGAAGGACAAGGAAGTGGGTGGAGCGACATGAGATACATCGCGAGGAAAGACGTCCTTGAAGAAGAGGGTGTCACGAGATTGAACAACACGCGCACGATCGGGGTCCCAGAAGCGCCAGGCCGTGGACATGGTTGAGACCCCAAGAAAGGTACACAGGTGAGCTCGCGACATAAGTTCGCCATCACTGAGGTCCTCGGGGAGCCACACGGCAGCGACGCAGCCCAGGCGGTTGTCAGACGACGACCGAACCAGCGTTCAAACGGTGTGGCATGACATGGGAGTGGACCGTGCAAAATACGATTCCAGACCCACGTCATGTAAGACATGGCTTCAAAGGAAGATAAGGGAGGAAGGTCAAAGGCATTGAGGAGAGTACAAACACCATCAACAAGCATGCGGTTCCAGCCGTCAGACACACCGTTTTGTTGAGGTGTGTGGGGAGTGGTGGTCTCAAGGGTCACACTGCGAGAGGAGAGGAAACGAGAGGTGGGACCAATTAATTCACCCCCACGATCGTAGCGAAAGACACGAAGACGACGACCACAAGTGACTTTAGCTAGGGGAAGCCAGGACTCAAGGATGAAGTAAACGTCACCTTTTTGTTTGAGGGAAAAGACCCAACGCATGCGTAAAAAGTCATCTGTGAGACAAAGAATGTAACGCCCAACATCCCCAAGAGAGTCATGAGGAAGTGGACCCATGACATCAGCATGCAGTAGGTCAAGAGGGTGAGAAGTGCAAGACTCTGAAGTGGAGAATGGGGACCGATGCATTTTGCCCTGAGCATAGTGAAGACAGGCAGGGGGACCAGCAGCCGGAAACATGGCAGCATCAAGGCCATCGATAGGACGAACACGAAGCAGGTTGTCGATGGCTGCTGTATGGAAGTGGCACAGGCGGTGATGCAGCAGTTGTGCATGAGCGGGCGTGAGTGAGCGCGCAACATACACATGGGCAGCGGTGGCAGGAGCGGGTGCAAATGTGGGCACACGGAACAAACGGCCACAGTGTGTTCCTTGTAGGAGGATGCCTCCAGACGTGCGGTGCGAGACAAAGGCAATGCCGTGACTGGACGAGAAGTCCATGCCTTGTTCGTTGAGCATCGTGAGAGAGAGGAGACTCAGCTCTAACAAACGTACAGGACGTCTGGCAAGAACAGCTGACCCCAGGGCCGACAAAGCGTACAACACCAACCCCTTGGACTGGGAGCAATTGGCCAAAGCAAGCGCAGACGAAATGAAGAGAGCCAACAGGACCAAAGAATACAAAGGACACACGCGACAAGGTCATGTAGTGGGTGGCGCCTGAATCAAGAATCCAAAAGCCACCCAACGCACGAACTGTGGAGAGGTCACGACTAACTGCGGCAAAGGTTGTGTGCAGAGAGAAACGCTGACCACAAGCAGCAAGACAACGAGGCAAGCACACTGACTGCCACTCTCCAATCCACGAAACATCGGCGAGAGGACAACCCAGAACGTGACCGGACGAACAGCCACACAACGCCCCATCAGCAACACACGCAAGAGGCTCCGAACCAGAGCCTTCACTCTCACCTCCCTCATCACGAAGGTGTCACTGGTGGACAGCGTGTGACAGTGCTGCGTCCAACTGACGCTCATCCTCAGGAGGATCCAGAGTGATGACCACACACAAGGATGGGCGATAGGGAGGGTAGGATGGAGACGGCCAGTAGGGTGGAGAGTAGGCGCCGGAAGGCGGGCCGTAGAAGACGGGCCCGCCATACCCCGGGGGCCAACCACCGGGGTACTGGAGTGAGGGTGGAGTCGCAGTTGTGCTGTAAACTACAACGTTGGTGGTGATGGGTGTGTCTCTGTTAGAGGAAGCAAGGGAAGAGGCCGTGTGGGTGGCGCCCCCAGACCCACCAGTGGAGGGCGCCCAGTGTGCACACATGGCAAGGGCGAGGATCTCGTTGTCCGGTGGTGACGGACACTTGGGTGTCGACAGAGCTGCAGTTCCAGCACGTGACAGTGCTGGAGGTGGAAGGGGCAAAAGAGGTGCTGCCCTTGCCACGGCCACCTTGGCCAGCACAGCTGGAGGTACCGATACCCTTGCCCCGACCATGACCACGGCCACCACCTCCCCCACCTTGGTTGACAAGAGATGTGAACGAGGAAGACGGAGAAAAGGAGGATGATGTGGAGGGCAGTGCGGTGGTGCCGGCTACAACTGCTCCATAGTGAATCCATTTGTTCTGAAGGGCGCTCCACCAGTAAGTGAGACGCTGGTAGGTGAATTCCCAGAGGGCACAAATGCCTGGAGGAGAATCGACAAGCGCAGGCTCAGCACCAAGTCGCTCAAGTTCAGAGGCCGTCACCTCCCTGAAAATGTCAGATAGCTCAGGAATGAGACCATTGGCAATAGAGAGGACAAAAGGTAGTTGGCCAGGTGCTGCTTTGCCAAGGTCTTTTAGAAGACGAAGGCTGCGGGCACGGTAGGCATCCACAATCTGGTCTGCACGCATGGAGAGAGCGTGTTGAACTGTACTGTGAGGACACTCTATGCAACATGTGCGGTAGCAGTTGTGCGGCGCTTGATGAGAGCGTAGGCGCCAACAGGGCCAGCAAGCGTGCAGCAAGCAGTGTCAGCGTTGTAAGACCCTATCTCATTAGTGAGATCATCAGGTCGAGCATGAATGAGAGCATGTACAGCACGCGTAGACTCAGAGTCAGTGGGCATAAAGGGGAGATTAGCAATGGGGTTGGGTACATGATAACACTCCCAGAGCTCCTCACCTTGTGCCCAAGCATTGCAACGTACCTCCCATGAAGCGAAAGAGAGGTTAGGGGTGAAATGCGGTGTCACTAAGTCAAAGTCAGGTTTGCGTTGTGCGGGCTGTGCGAGAGCTTTGGCTGTAGTAGCGCCTGCTACTACAACAACAATAAGAGAGTTAGAAGTGGAAGAGCCAGTTGTGTTGGATGCGGAAGTGGGAGAGGTGGGGAATGCAACAGTAATGTCAGCAACAACTGAGGCAGCAGGTGTAACGCGCAATGTAGGCTGCAAGCGGCTGAGCACGATGTCAGGAATGTGGTCGGCAAAAGTCTCCTGATCACCATGTTCTGTGTGCAGCTTCTCTTCTGCAATGCGCTATACAGTGAGAGCTACTTGAAGAGCAGCACGCTCTTTTCGTAGTTCTTCTTGCGGAGCACCGGACTGGTCATCGGTGACGGGCATGGTCAGTGTAGATCACTCAAGAAAATTTTGACAGTGTTTCCCTTGCCGTAGTGGGCGTGGGAAATAAGAGAAGATGACGTCTAGCTGGGTGGAGCTGTAGGACAGTATGGAATGCAAGAGCACGACCACAAAGGAGGACAGGAAGAAAGAGACGCGAATCCCCAAGGAGAAGGGAGCTGAAACCTCACCAATGCTAATGCTGCAGGGCAAAACCGTGGTGGCAGTGCTGATGCCGCAGAGGCAGCAATGACGGCCACGGAGGACAAGGTGGTGGCGATGAGGCAGGCAACTCTAGCAAGGGCAGTGCCTGTGAGGGTGGAGACAGGAGCTGCAGCTGTGATTGTGACACGAATCTGGTGACCAAACGATGAGGACGCAACTAAACAGGAGACCCGAGAAATAGAAGTCTAGATCAAGTCGACAGCGCTGGAGAGAGTAGAGGCGATTGAGGCTGCTACTGCTGCAACTGTGTTAGGTGCTGCTGCGACCTGAATTGCTATGTTGAATGTAGCAACTGCAAGAGGACCCTGGTCAGTGGCTGCAGCAGTGTAGGTTTCATTAGCCCTGCCAATAGCAGTGCGAGCACGTGCACGCGCAGCACGTGCTATAGCAGCAAACATGGAAGAGACGGCAATACAGGAAACAAGTGTTGCTTCCAAGGCAGCGAGAATGTCAGGTACAGATGGTGTAGTGGCAGCCTGAGATGCAGCGCGGGACGCGAGGTAGCCTCGGCTTGCTCTGCAGGGGCTGTTGGTATAGCTGGAGCTACAACACCTTGAGCGGCACACTGACTTTGCCGACACGTTCTACGGGTAACGGGGGATGTTTACGGAGATGAGGGACGACATTGCTCACGTGATGGGCCCATTGTTGGCGTGTTTTGCATGGTCGGAGAGACGTCTAAGGCGGACTGACAGTAAGTCGCATGCACCGCACTGTCTTCGCATGCCTCATCATCTCCAGGATCGTAGTCTTCCCCCGGGTGATACCCAGGGCTGTCACACGGGCGGCGGAGGCGCAACCATGCCGCAATATCCGCCTCCTCCTCGTGATGATCAATCAGTTTGTCGAGGCATGCGCGATCACGCAGGCCCCTTGGAAAGGTTACCTTTCCAAGAGTAGGTTCTGCGTTTAGTGGTGCAGCCGGGGTGGCAGATGAAGCCGCACAAGCGGCTACTGTTGTTGCTGCTAGTTAAGAGAGTGTGAAGCAGGGCATACTGAAGGGCAGCGCTCAATGGCCAAGAGGCCTCCGCATCGTAGCCCTATTGAGATGCAAGCCTGCAGGCCAACAGCACAGATGTGCTGCTGAAATGCAAACCACCGGGTCCAGAAGGACTCGGTGTCAAAATGCTGCAGAGAAGAGGAGCAGCGTACCTGCGGAACTGTGAAGCTGCTTGAGACACTACGGGCCGAGGCGGGAGTGCATATGCACATGGTGCTCCGGATCTGTGGGACTGTGGGGCCGCTTGAGAGGCGATTGGCCGTGGCGAGAGAGCCTCGGCATCACAGTGATGCAGACCCGTGAGACTGCTAGCCTGAGGTGCTGTGGTGCTGCTGAGGTGCGTACAGCCTCGACGAGAGAGAGCAGGCACCACAGTGGTGTGAAGCAGCAAGACTGCGGACCGGTTGAGTTGCATAGACGTTTTAGGGTACAACAGACCGAGGCAAGAGTGTCGTGGCACGTAGAGCGCCAAACTACAAAGCTGGGGTGTCACAGTGCTGAGAGCCTAGATCAGCTAGGACAAGAGACTGCTGAACTGCCGGGCGGCAAAGTTGCGAAGTGGATGGAAAAGAGTGTCACAGCCACAATCGCGCAACCATTCATGTCGTGTGTGTCGCACCACAAGCCACCATGGATCAATGGAATGGAGGGTTCTCTCCCTCATGCTCTGATATCGGCAGTTAGCGGCAGAACGCCGACATGCACTCACTACCATGCAAGCTTGACACACATGGTAGCCATAGCGATGGGCGTGACAAGAAGTTGGTGAAAAACACACTTGGTTGAGAAGCAAGAGATTTGTTGCAAGAGTAAGTGAGCAGCGATCTCTATGCCGCCGTTGACCGGGCCACCTACTCGAAGAGCTAGAAGTGGGGCCCAGCCGCCACCCCGGGGTCAAACCAGACCGTTCGGCCAGAAGGCCGCCGTGGTCTCTCACACCTTAGAGCGACTGAGCGTGTGGCCCCGTAGGATCAGCAACCCGGGCAAGAACGAGAGAGCCAGCACAGCATGCAAAGTACATAAAACTATTAACCACATCGACCACGAGCGCATGTGGAGCATGCATCTCTAACAAGATCTCTCATGTTTCAGCCACACAAGGCTCATCACCAGATGTTTGGAGCAACAAGACATTCACTCCAACAAAGCTGAGCATGGTCGACCCCACTGATCTTGCCCCCGGCAGAGACGCTAGTGATGCACGGCTCCACAACTTATCTGCTGCTCAGTCACCTGCAAGAATGGTGTGTGTGTGTGTGTGTGAGTGAAGGAGTCAAGAGGTCACTTGCGTGTTTGACAGACAAACCATGAGTATTTGTGTTCTGTCAATGTCATTGGTCATTTTTTTGTGAATTACTAAGCTATTGGAGCTTATGAGACTGGGAGATTGTGTTGTGATTTGTAACGTTTCTGTCGACCAGTACAGTTTACTTTGACCACTCAGCCGTGTCCATACTCGTGCAGATCCCTGATGCGGATCCAGGCGGTACAGGTGCGTCATCTGGTGGCGGACTACCAGCTTGGAGCTGACCGATGACCGTTCCAGAGCTCTTGACGCTACCTGGGACATCCTGTAGCTTTTCTACAACACGCAGGACTTTATCGGTGAACTGACTGTGGGCCCGATTTGCATGTTATGCATTGTGTGTCCACCGTTCGATACCGGATGCATGCATGTCACCAGTCGTAGCGTCCGGCTTGTGATTTTGCACGTCTAGGTTCAAACAACGTAGCGTTCTGACATGTGTGCGCAGAGTTACGGCCAAAACAATGGTTTTGGGCCGGTTTCAGGACAGATCTTGCACTGCCGTGTGCGACACCCGCCGTGCGCCGCGCTAGGTACTTATGCCATGGACCTCTCATTTATCATTCCTCTCTGCAAATGCTATTGAAGCATTCAAAAACTTTGCCCTGTGTCCCCTACCAAACTCTTGCCGTTGCGTGCACAACCTGTGACTGTCGTCACCGTCTGATCAGGCACTGATGCTTGGTCAACGGGAGTGTTGCTGGGAAGCTTCTTTGCATTTTCTCATGGTATCAGAGCAGTGACACAGTTCTCACTGAGCTACGCAGCAAAGACGCAGCAGAGTAGTAGTAGTGAGAGTCACCGCCGCAGTAGATCTATTAGGGCCTGTCGAGGACAGCCGGTCGCCGTCGATGCACCCCACACCCGTCACGTGAGACCGTAGCAACAGTGTTGCCACCATGCCAGCAGTAGCATAGCAGCAGAGCACAAGCAGTAGTAGCGACAGCAACAGCGCTGTAGCAGCTACAACAGCACGCGGCGGCTGTAGTGAGTGTAGCCGCCGTCCGCTGCCGCAGCGGCGGCCGCGACTACAGCAGCGAGGAGCGGTAGCGGCGGCATCAGCAGAGCAGCAGCAGCAAGCAGCGGCGTAGCAGCAGTAGCGGCAGCCGCGGCGGAAGCAGCAGAGCAGCACCAGCTGCAGCAACAATAGTGCAGCAGCAGGAACAGCAGCGGTAGCGCGCGGCGGCGGCAACGAGTAGTAGCCGCAACGCGCAGTAGTAGCGACGGCATTACGCAGCCGCTGCTGCCACCACTGTGCATGCAACCATGCAACTGCTGATGCAGCTGTTAGCAGAGTTGCAGAAGCAGCTCAGCGGAAGTTGCTGTGCAGCCTCCGCACAGCTTACGCGCAGCCGCCGCGGAGTGGCTGCACGCTCACGCAGAACCGCGTGAGAGAAAAAAACCAAAAAAAGAGGGGTGTTGAGCCGACGTCAGCATTCTTGCCTGTTGTTGTCATCAGGTCATGCTGACATCATCAGGTCGTGCTGACGTCAGCAACCACCTGCTGACGTCAGCACCATACTTAGCCAAATTTTTGGCCGAACAATCAAAAATTGCCAGCGTCTCAACTCCTCGAGAAACGCTAACTCTTTCAAAATCCGACAAACTTGACCTGTCGACCCATACCAAGAGGCAACATGGACTCGTCGGAAAACAAGGCGAAGGCGACAGGTGATCCCTCCTCCTCCTCTTCTGGGGTCCTGAGCCCACGCTCGCAGGCCATTGAGGACCTGCGGAGCCAGTAGGATGAGATGTGTCGCCTACAGCAGAAGCAGACTGATGCCATCCGTACGCAGACTGAGGTTCTACGTGGCCAGTCCACAGTCCCACGGCACGTTTCCGAGGGAGCTGCCGGCACCGCGATTTCTACACAGCAGTCGGCTTAGGCACCCATTACAAGAGCCCGACCTAACCCACCACCTCCTGATCTCTTGCATGATGAGCCATTCATGCCAAGCATGCCAGATGACTCTCTGGATCATGATGTTCGAGTCCTTCAGGAGCGCCTCCGTCAGCTGCAGATGGGCACGGGATCTCCTTGGATCCGTACGGTGCGATTGTCACCCGACTATCCCGGTGACTATCCCCTTCCAGGAGTCTTCCCCGTTTCTCGTCCTCCTCGGCCTGCGGTTGCTCTCCCCACGGAGCGGCAACCCAAGGACTTTGAGACACCACCGCTACGGTACATCACTGAGGACGGCTTTGACTGCTGGGAGATCCTTCTTCAGGTCTGGGCTACTTGAGAGGGCGTGTGGCCCTACTACCACAGCCTGTATCAGCCTACAGACCCAGTACAGGTGCTCACAGCAGCCAGGGCGATGCGCGGACTCCTCTACGCCATGCCACGCGAGACCGTCGTCGACTTCCGCCCCTTCCTCGGAGAGCCTGGCACAGGCACGGGCGCCGACCCAGGCGGGGGTTGGGATCTGGCCTTATCCCTTCTGGCTGCAGAGATGCACGCCACCCGTGCAGCACACATTCGTGCCTTTCACTCTCTCCGTCAAGGGCCTGCAGAGCCTACAGCTGATTACCGGCGACACACCATGCGCATCTACACGCGCCGTGGGACCTCTAGAGGCACACATCTGTGGGTGCTCCGTACGATGATGCTCGGAGTTCGCCTCGAGTATACTGACATCTTCACACGGTACAGCGATGCTGTCCTTGAGCCCTTTTCAGCCACTCTACAGCTTCTCCCTTGGGCACATCAGCTCTTCCTCCAGGTGACTTTAGCCCGCGAGGCAGCCGTGGCCCATCAGGAGACTTCCTTCGCTGCAGCAGTCGTCGCATTACCACCATCATCACTCCTGCAGTCTCCTTCTTCATCCTCCATCACGTCCTCGTCTTCCGCCTCCTCTTCGGCCCCGCTCACACCCACTCAGACACAAGGTGTTGCAGCAGCAGCTCAGGGGAAGAAGAAGAAGAAGGGGAAGCGAGGACCAGGCCAGCAACAGTCACAGCAGAAGTCGCCCTCCAATGGTAGCAGTGGACGTTCCGTTCACTGCTACAACTGTGGAGGCACCTATCGCTACACCGAGTGCCAGCAGCCACTCGACTGGGCGCGGATTACTCGTGGGCTCCAGGCTGCACACACCCTCCGTTCTACGTCCACCACGTCATCCTTAGGACGCGTGGCGGCCACGACCGCAGTTGTTCCTGCTTCTCCAGACCCACGCGACCGCACCATCGCCGAGCTCCGACACCTTCTGGCGCTCCGCTTTCAGGGAGGTGCGAGTGTGTTGTCACAGCCAAGTGATTCACAGACTGTCGGTCCGTCTGTCCTTGTGGCTCGGGATGACTCGTGTGGGGGGGCGCAATCGGCATGTGATGATGATGGACCTCACTGTACTGATTGGATTCATGAGTCTCACCTTTGTGCCCTTCGTCGTTTCTCCCCACCTGCTGCCCAACGTCCGTCTAAGGCCGAGTGTTCCATTGTCCGTTGTACAGTGATGTCCTCCAGTCATGATTTACGTGGCACTTGGATCATCGATTCAGGTGCAACTCATTACATGACGTGTCGTTGTAGTGACTTCGCTATTCTTGGCCTTGTTGCGTCTGTTCGTTCCGTCCGCACAGGCTCTGGTCAGTCCTTGCCAGTCTAGGGTGTTGGGGTCGTGCGTTTCGATGGTCCGTCTGGCCCCTTCTATCTCTCTGAGGTACTATTTGTGCCTGACCTTGAGCTTAGTTTGCTTTCTGTGCGTGCTTGCACACTGATGGGACTCTCCGTGGAGCACACCGTCGAGTCCACGACTGTGACTGCCATTGACACTTGCAGCGTGGTTCTACGTGCCTCTGTTGTGGATGACCTGTACTGTGTCTCTCGGACTTCTACTCCTTGCTCCCCTTCCCCTTCCGCTCGTGGTTTTTTCACTAGTGTCTTGTCCTCTGAGCACTAGTGATAGCTTCATCGCCGTGTGTGTCATGAGGGCTCCGACACTGTGTCGAAGCTCATTCGGACACAGCCAACGCTCGGTCTTGACACAGCTTCTTTCGAGAAGCCGCCCAAGACCGACTGTCTCTTCTGCGCCCAGGGTAAGATGCATCGCTGCACCTACCCTGAGTCTCGTTCTCGCGCACTTCGCCCTCTTGAGTTAGTCCATTCGGACCTTCTTGGTCCTCTTCCTGTCGAGTCTTTGTCCGATAGGGGTCGATACGCCCTGACTCTGACAAATGACTTCACCCGGATGCGGTGGGTCTACAGCCTGCGCCAGAAGAGTGACGCCGCTCTCGCGGTTCGCCTTTGGCTAGTGATGGCTGAGCGTCAGTCCCGCCACACAGTGCACACCTTCCGCTCGAATCGTGGCGGTGCGTTTCTAGGTGAGATGGATAGTTTCTTCGCTGAGCACGAGATTTTTCACCAGGTCTCCGCTCCTACTACTCCTCAGCAGAACGGTGTTTTTGAGCGTTGGAACCGCACCATGGAGGATGCGGTTCGCGCTATGCGGTCTTAGTGCGGTCTCCTAGAGTCCTTCACTTTTGAGGGCTTTGCCTACATGACTTGGGTCTGGAACCGCCTCGCGCACGGTCCCCTTCTGGACCACATTACACCGTATGAGCTCTGGTTCGACCACCGTGCTGACCTTTGTCTTGCTCGCGTCTGGGGGTCTTTGGCTTTCGTGTGGTACACCGAGGACCAGCAGGGGTCCAAGGTCTCACCGCGGGGTCGCTTGTGTGCCTTTGTAGGCATCTCCTTGCAATCGAAGGCCTTGCATTTTTGGGACCCTACCCGTCGTCGTATTGTTGAGTCACGCGACTCGCTCTTCTTTGAGTCCCTCACCTACCGTGATATGACGTCGATTACGCCGCTGTCTCTCACACACATCCCTACGTGTGAGGTTTCTCGCCGGATGGGGGAGATACCATCTTCGCCTGCGAGCACCCCTCGCCAGGCTGATGTGTCCGTTCGAGCTCCCTCCACTTCACGGTCTTCGGCTCTTGATGACCCCGCGATCATCACTGTCGGCCCAGAGACCTCTCTAGCACCACCGGCTTCTACCCCTATTCCCTCGCCTCCCTCAGGTACCCATGATCCTACACCTGTGCGTACTCCTGTGTCCACCGGCACCCCTGCCTCTGTGTGTGGCCCTACCTCACCTGCCCCTACTGTCACACCGAGCCCCGTGTCTCCCACACACGCATCTCCTTGCACGACATCACCATCTCCTTTGCCTCAATCCTCCCCGGCTGTGATTGTGCCCGCTCCTGAGCCTGAGGTGCGCCCCTCGAGCCCAGTGTACTCCCATGAGCCTGGCGGTCGTCTTCGACCATTGGACTCCGAAGCTCAGCGAGCGTCTGGCCCTGCATCCAAGCGCTCCACTCGCAGCGTCGCGAGTGGTGACCCCGGCACAAAGGCCCTAGGCCTGAGTGTCCGCACTGAGCACACAGAGGTACACCCGGCGTGTCCCGTAGGGCACAATCTCGTCACTCGCGAGTTCCACATCGCTTGTGATGCAGCAGCCAATCTTACGGTCGTCAGACCTAGCATTGAGGCGTGCGCTCTTGCCACATAGAGCTCTCCGTCTTTGGCACCTGACCCGGGCACATTGAGGGAGGCTCTCTCATCACAAGATGCTGATGCTTGGCGTGTTGCCTGCGAGGACGAGCTTCGCGCCATCCGAGAGCACGGAGTTTATGAGCTAGTCGACCTTCCACCTGGGAGGAAGGTTATTCAGGTCAAGTGGGTCTTTCGCAAGAAAGTGAAGCCAGCTCACTGGAACGCCACAAGGCTCGCTTGGTAGTCAAGGGTTACTCTCATATTGAGGGCATCGATAACACTGACGCCTTTGCCCCTGTCAGTCGTATGACCTCAGCTCGACCTCTGTTTGGTGTAGTGGCTCAGCATGACTGGGAACTACACCAGATGGATGTGAACAATACGTTCCTCCATGGCTCTCTAGATGAGGAGATCTACGTGGCTCAGCCACCCGGCTTTTAAGACGGCGACAAGGCATGGCTCTTGCGCAAGTCCTTGTACAGCCTCAAGCATTCTCCTTGGTGTTGGAACCAGGAGATCGCTGGCACCCTGACTCGTGCAGGATATGTACAGAGCAAGGCAGATCCCTCTCTCTTCATTCGTCGGACACCTGAGCGGTTCACTGCTCACGTGAACCGCTCAGGCCCCTGTTGCCTCGGCCCCTTCCTCTTCAGACCCTCCTCTTCATACATCTGATGTGTCCACCTCTGACACTCTGCTCAACACTCTGTCTACATCCTCATCCGACCCTTCCACAACGCCTTCCCCTTCTTCATCCTTTGAGTCTGTGTCAGTGCCTCTCAGCAATCCTGCATTGTCTACTGATGTCGTGGCACAATCAACTCCCCGCACTGTCGCTGAATGACCTCCACAGCCTGTTCTCCCCTCGCCCATGATCTCTGGTGAGATTGTCATTCCGCTAGTCATAGATGTGCCTCCAGTCGTATCTGAGCCTTATACTCGTGGGGGGTCACTCCGTTCACTTCCACAGCACTCTGTCACACAGCACGCCCAATCCTCTTAGCGTCATACCCGCTCTAGTGCACCTCCCACTACCACGGGCTCCACCGCCAGATTGAGTGGCCTTGATGCACTGTGTCTTGCTGTGAGCGTGGTCCACTCCAACTCAGCAATGGGCTATGCACTTGTTTCCCATGAGTTTCACAGTGCTCTGGATGCCTCAGTCGCTGGCTATGTCGCCTCGTGCTTTGCAGCCATCGATCTTCCCTCACTTCCTGCAGAGCCTACCACTGTGTGTCAGGCAAGGGAGGTAGCTGATGCTGGTCTCTGGGAAAAGGCCATGCAAGAGGAGCTCACAGTTCTAAACGAGCATGAGGTCTTCGAGCTTGTTGATCTCCCAGCAGGTCTTAAGGCTATCTCAGCTCGCTGGGTACTGCAGCGCAAAATGAAGCCTAAAGATACGATCGACAGGTACAAGGCATGGCTCACCGCCAAGGGATTCTCCCAGATTCCTGGCGTTAACTTTGACGAGACGTTTGCCCCTGTGGGACGTTGTACCACAGCTCGAGCTCTTCTAAGCCTGGTCCCCCAGCACAAGTGGGAACTAGAGCAGATGGACGTCAACAATGTATTATGCACGGACACCTTGACGAGGAGATTTGTATGGTGCAGCCTCCAGGCTTCACAGATGTCACGAACAAGGTCTAGCGGCTACGTAAAGCCCTCTAAGGGCTCAAGCAGTCCCCTCGCTGCTGGAACCTGGAGATCTTAGCCACCCTTCAGAAGGGTGGCTACCGTCGTAACACTGTGGATCCGGCGCTCTTGTTGAGTGCACCCTTGTAGCCTTTGGTGACCATCTTGGTCTACGTGGATGACCTCATTGCGTCACCTCGTCCCACCACCGTGTAGTCCGTGAAAGCTTTGTTACAGTCCACCTACAAAATGAAGGACTTGGGTCTAGCTCGTGTGTTCCTGGGCATGGAGCTTGAGCGAGACTGTCAGTGTTAGACACTACACGTCCATTAGGCCGCCTACATTTGCAGCCTGAGGGAGCATTGTTCCTCCATGCTCGCTGACACCCCCACTGCATCGACACCCATGACACCAACTGGGCAGCATCTGCTGAAGTCACTTGACGCGACTCAGCTGGGGGAGACTGTCAAGGTCACCGATTACCTCAGTGTGATTGGATCTCTCATGTACCTTGCCACTACCACCAGAGCGGATGTGGCCTTCGCAGTCAACTTCCTTGCTCAGTTCTCCCAACAACCTCGTCAGAAGCACCTTGAGGCTGTACTGCATATTGTTCGCTACGCACTGTCTACTACGCGTGTAGGATTGTGCTACAAATCACAATCCTCTATGGTGGTTGATGGATACACTGACAGTGACTAGGCTGACGATGCAGATGCACGTAGCCGTACTGGCTATATCTTTCTCGTGGGTGGAACCGATGTCTCGTGGAAAAGCGGTAAGCAAGGTTGTGTTGCACGTAGCTTTAGTGAGGCTGAGTATGTTGCCCTAGGCACATGTACGTGTGAGAGTGTCTGGCTTTCTCACTTGCTTCAGCACCTTTGCGTACCCATTCACTCCATCACATTGTGTTGTGACAATCAAAGGACCAAGGCGATTGCTGAGCATGATGGCATGCATCATTCACGCACAAAGCACATCAACATTGAGCATCACTTTGTATGTGAGCGCATTGCCGCAGGAGAGGTCCAAGTCGTCTGGATCGACACGCGTCAGCAGCATGTAGATTTTCTTACCAGAGCACTGAGCAGTGGGATGTTCAAGGCAGCTGTACATGCAGTTGGCTTGTTGCGTGCACGCAATGCTCTTGGCTGTATTGACACACTTTTGTCCGTCCCTCGTCTGTCTCCTTCGTGTGATGTATGGGTTGTTTGTGTGTGGGTCATTGGGGAGTGTTGGTTTGTCTTTCAAACACGCAAGTGACCTCTTGAATCCTTCACTCACACACACACCATTCATGCAGGTGACTAAGTAGCACAAAAACTGGGGAGCCGTGCATCACTGGCATCTCTGCCATGTGCAAGATCAGTGGGCTCGACTATGCTCAGCTCTGTTGGAGTGAATGTCTTGCTATTCCAAACATTTGGTGATGAGCCTTGTATGGCTGAAACATGAGAGATCTCGTTAGAGATGCATGCTCCACATACGCTCGTGATCGATGTGGTTTATAGTTTTATGTACTTTGCATGCTGTGCCTGCTGTCTCGTTCTTGCCCAGGTTGTTGATCCCACGGGGCCACATGCTCAGTCACTTTGAGGTGTGAGAGACCACGACGACCTTTTGGTCGACCGGTCTGGTTCGACCCTGGGGTGGCGGCTAGGCCCCACTTCGAGCTCTTTGAGTGGGTGGCCCAGTCAACTGCGGCTAAGAGATCGGTGGTCACTTTCTGTCGCAACAACTCTCTCTCACTTCGCAACCAAGTGTGTTTTTCACCATCTTCTTGTCACACCCATCGCCATGGCTACTGTGTGTGTCAAAGTTGCATGGTAGCGAGTGCATGTTGACCTTCTGCCGCTAACTACAAATACTTCATGCGCATAATTGCTATGAGCTTTTGGTGTGAGGGTGAGAAGATACGCAGAAGCTTCCTAGCGACACAGACGCTGACTGGGCGTCAGTGCCCGGTCAAAGGGTGACAAAAGTCAAAGGTGGTACACACGACAACAAGGGTCTGGCTAGGAGACACAAGTCAGAGTGTCATGGTGCTTCAATAGCATATGCAGAGAGAGTTCACAAATGACACGTCCACAACATAAATACCTGCCACAGCGCACGACGGGTGTCGCATGTGATAGTACAAGGTTTGTCCTAAAACCGGCCGAAAAACACTGTTGTGGCCGTAACTCTGCACAGACAAATAAGAACACTACGCTGTCAAAACCTAAACATGTAGGATCTCAAGCCGTACACTATGATTGGTCACATGCATGCATCCGGCATCGAACGGTGGACATACAAAGAAAAACTTGCAAATCAGGCCCACGGCCAGTCCACTGATCAGATATAGAGGCTACATAAAAACTGCAGAAGGTCCAAGACAACATCCAGGACGCTGGGGCAGTCGTCGGTTAGCTCTGAGTGGGTGGTCTACCACCTGCCGACAAGCCGGTGCCTCATGGGTCCGCATCAGGGATATGCACGGGCATGGACATGGCTGAGTGGTCACAGAAAACTGTACAGCTCGATGGGAACGTCACAAATCACAATACTCACGCATGACCCGATGGTACGCATGTCTATACTCGTGTAGAATTGGTACGAGTGTAACAACGAGTGCAAAGACAGATGGAACACAAGCACACCCTACACTCAACCACTCTCAAGCAAGGGGCAAGACCCGACAGAAGAAAATGACCACCAAAAACTTTCCGCGAGCTTGTGTCTTCATCAGGTGATCAACACGTTGCATGTCAGTGCCGACGCATATGACGGAGATCACGTGTCGCTCCACCAGATCACGCACGAAATGGTGCTCAACCGCAATGTGCGTTGTGCGAGCATGAAAAACACCAGAGTTTTTGTAATGGCAAGAGCGCTCTGGTTGTCGCTGCGAAGCACAATGGTGGGCACCGACTAACCCAACTGAAGGAACAGGCGGTACAGCCAGACTACCTCAGCAGCCCTTGCACCCAGAGCAACGTACTATGCCCGTGACGAGCCACGTGCAATGCAGCCATGCTTCCCGTTGTGCCAAGAAATAGCAGTACCACCGAGAAGGAACACGTAGCTGGTGCGACTTCGTCCGTCTGGACTCCAGTCCCAGTCGCTATCGGTGTAGCCGTCAAGAACCACCGAACACTAGCGGCGAAAGTAGAGTCTAAGGTACAGTGTGGAGACCATGTATCGCATCACTCGTACAGCCGCATGAAGGGCTCTAGCCCGTGGAGTCTACTAAAATTGTTCAAGGAGGTTGACGGTAAAGGCGATGTCGGGGCGTGTGGTAGTGGCTAGGTACATCAGAGATCTAATAAGAGGGAGGTACAAGGTCACGTCCATTGTCTCCCCCAGCTGTGTAGGGTTGTCCACCTATAAGGCATCCTTCCCATCAGGTGTGAGAGGTGTGGAGGTTGTGGGGACTGCACCAAGGAGATCACTGAAACGCTCCCCCTCAACAATTGCGTATCGGGCCTGATGCACTAGGAGTGTCTGACTTCTGCGGTCTCGCACGACCTCCATGCCAAGAAAAAGCACTGCAGGACCGAGGTCCTCGATCGTGTAGGCAGTGTGGAGGACCGCCTTGGCCTCCTTCACGGCCTACATAGAGGGAGATGCGATCAGGATGTTGCCCACATAGACAAAGATGGCCATGAACCGCTCAGGTGACTGTCGGATGAAAAGAGAGGGAACTGCCTCGCTCTGTACATATCCCGCGCGGGTCAGGGTGCCTGTAATCTCCTGGTTCGAGCACCGAGGAGACCGCTTGAGGCCGTACTAGGACTTGCACAAGTGCCAAAAGTTGTCATCGTTGCCAAAGCCTGGTGGCGAGGCCACATAGATCTCCTCATTCAGAGAGCCATGGAAGAATGCATTGTTGACATCCATCTGGTGCAGCTCCCTGTCATGCTGAGCCACCACACCGAACAGAGTGCAAGCTGAGGTCATGCGATCAATAGGGGCAGAGGTACTAGTGTAATTGACCCCTTATGGCATGACCAAGTGAGCCTTGTGGCATTCCAATGAGCCATCTAGCTTCACTTTCTTGCAAAAGACCTACTTGACCTGAATAGCCTTCCTCCCGGGTGGAAGGTCGACTAGCTCGTAAATTCTGTGCTCTCGGATGGCACAAAGCTCATCCTCGCAGGTAGCGTGCGAGACGTCTGCGTCCTTTAATGAGAGAGCTTCCCTCAGTGTGCCCGGATCAGGCGCCATCAAGGGAGAGCTCTGAGTGGCAAGTGCACACGCCTCAACGTTGGGCCCGACGACCACAAGATCAGCTGTTGCATCACAAGCGATTCGGAACTCGCGAGTGACCGGATCGTGTCCGACAAAGCACGTTGGATGCACCTTTGTGTGATATCTGTGAGCACCAAGGCCTAGGGCCTTGGTGCCGGGGTAACCACTCGCAACACTGGGAGTGGAACGCATAGGTGAAGGACCTAACGCTTCCTGGACTCCAGAGACCAATGGTCGAAGACAACCATTGGGCTCCGACGAGTATCTTGGGCTCGTAGAGCTCATCTCATGCTCAGAGATGGATGCGACCACAGCTGGTGATGACTGAGACAAAGGAGTAAGTGATGTAGTGTGAGGAGATGCTGGTGAAGTGGCAGGGGATGTAGGGCTGGGTGTGAGTGAGGCAGTAGGAGCAGGAGTAGAGGCGGGCTCACGCATAGAGGCAGGAGTGTTGGGGGGCATGGGTACGGAATCATGGTGCCTGTGGGGTGCGAGGGAACATGGGTAGAAATGTGTTGAGCAGGAGAGGTCTCTAGACCGACATCTATGATTGCTGGGTCATTAAGGGCCGATGACCGAGAAGGGGAGGGGGCTCAAATGGACACATCTACCGGACGAGAGATGCTCGTAGGCATAGAGTCTCTCATCTGTCGAGAAGCCTTACGCGTAGGAACGTGCGTGACGGCCATCGACATGGTGGTAGTCAGGTCTTGGTAGGTGAGAGACTCAAAGAAGAGCGCATTGCGAGACTCAACAATGCAACAACGAGCGGGGTCCCAAAAGCGCCAGGCCTTTGACCGTGGGGAGATGCCCACAAAGGCACAAAAGCAACCCCACGGGGAGACCTTGGACCCCTACTGGTCCTCGGTGTACCACACACAAGCAACGTAGCCCCAGACAATTGCAACACAAAGATCGGCACGATGGTCAAACCAGAGCTCGTTCGGTGTAACGTGGTCTGGAAGGGGACCATGCGGGGAGGCGGTTCCAGACCCACGTCATGTAGGCAAATCCTTCAAACACGAAGGACTCAGGCAGACCACACTCGGACAGCATAGCGCAAACGACATCCTCCATGATGCGGTTCCAACGCTCAGAGACATTGTTCTGATAAGGAGTAGCATGAGTGGAAACCTGGTGAGAAATACTGTGCTCGTTGAAGAAGCTATCCATCTCGCCAAGAAACTCGCCACCACGATCGGAGCGGAACGTGTGCAGCGTGTGGCGGGATTGACGCTCAGCCATCACTAACCAGAGGCAAAAGCAAGAGCAGCATCGCTCTTCTCGCGTAGACTGTATACCCACCGCATCCGGGTGAAGTCGTCAGTCAGGGTCAAGACGTATTGGCCCCGATCGGACAAAGACTTGATAGGGAGAGGACCGAGAAGGTCTGAATGGACCAACTCGAGGGGGCAAAGTGCTTGAGAGCAAGAATCAGGGTAAGTGAAACGAAGCATCTCACCCTAAGCGCAAAAAAGAAAGTCGGTCTTAGGCGGCCTCTCAAAAGGGGCCGCGTCAAGATCGAGTGCGAGCTGCGTCCAAATGAGCTTAGACATAGTGTTTGAGCCCACGTGACACAGACGGCGTGGAGCAATTGTTGGTTCTCAGCAGAGAGAAAACCAGTGATGAACACACGAGAAGAAGGATAAGGAGAGTGAGAAGAACGAGAAGTCTGAGGAATGCGATTCAAATAATCCACAATAGACACACAGAGAACAATGGCACGAGTATAAAAAAAATCTCAGTCGCACAATCCGTAGTGTGCTCCACAGAGAGTCCCATCTGTGTTAAGGTACGAACAGAAAGCAGGCTGAGGTCAAGATCAGGCAGAAAAAGGACCTCGGAGAGATACAAGGAGCCAGACAGACCATCAAAGCACACAACCGGCAGTGACTGACCAGAGCCTGTGCGAACGGATTGAACAGACGCACCATCACTAAGAGCAAAACAATCACTACGACGATAGGTCATGTGGTAAGTGGCATCAGAATCGATGATCCACATGCCACCGACATTACGACTGGATGACGTCACTATGCAACGAGTAATGGAACACTCGGCATCAGACGGACGCTAAGCAACAGGCGAGGAGGAACAACGAAGGGCACGGAGGTGGGAGTCTAGAATCGAATGAGTGCTGTCAAATCCATCATCATCACATGCTAGCTGGGCTCCCCCACGCGAGTCATCACGAGTGACAAGAACAGACAAAAAACAGCCTGTAAACCATCCGGCCATGACAACACACTCACACCTCCCTAAAAGTAAAGCGCCAGAAGGTGACGGAGCTTGGTGATGGTGCGGTCACACGGATCCGGATCGCCACTGCTCACCAAAGGGGAGATGTGAACTGTTGCGGTGGCGGTCGCCGCGTGACTAAGGGCTGTTCTGCTCAACGCAGACCATTGTGCGTGTGCGGTCTGAAGGTCGCAAGTAATCCACGTCCAGTTGAGCGGCTGATGGCACTTGGTGTAGCGATGAGCGCCTCCATAGTTGTAGCAATGAACAGTACGTCCACTACTATTGGTCGGTGGAAACTGCTGCTGCTGTTGCGATTGTTGTTGGCCCGAAATGCGCCTCTTCCTCCCCTTCTTCCCTTGTGGAACTACTACCACACCCTCCATCTCAGTCGGGGTAGTCGAGGTGAAATGATAAGAGGATGTGCCAAAGGATGGAGGAGTGTGCTACAAGAGGGGCGTCGGTGGTGACACAATGACCGTTGTAGCAATGGGACTCTCCTTATGGGCCACTGCTGCCTCGCGACGGAATTCACCTAGAGAAAGAGCTGATGCGCCCAAGAAAGAAGCTAGAGGGAGATGGAGAAGGGCTCAAGAACGGCGTTGCTGTACACAAACAAGATGTCCGCCTGCTCATGGCAAACGCCAAGCATGATCGTGCAGAGCGCCCAAAGCTGTGTACCTCCTGAGGACCCAAGGCGCGTGTTGATACGCATGGCGTGCCGCGAGTAACAGGCTGTGGACTCGGGGGTCCCTGATGAAGGGAGTGAAAGTCGCGAATGTGAGCCACTTGTGTGGCATGTGTCTCTCAGCAAGTAGGGAAAATGCCAGGTCTCGGCACCCTCGCCTGTGCCGGCCTCTTCAAGAAAAGGGTGAAAGTCCACGATTGTCTTGCGCAACATGGCGTAAAGGAGTCTGCGCATCGTCCTGGTCGCTGTCAGCACTTGAGGGCGATCCGTAAC
>SZWC01002758.1:141221-160974 GCA_023375785.1 Penium margaritaceum
TGATACGGACTATGGTAGTAAGGCCATACCCCCTCTGAGGTGGCCAGACTTGGAAGAGAATCTTCGAACAGTCAAAGCCGTCCTTGCTGACATACCGTGGGGGCAGTGTCCCGAAGTCCTTGGGTTGCCGCTCCGTAGGTAGGGCAACCGCAGGCTGAGAAGGAAGAGGGATGGGGAAGACACCAAGACTAGGAAAGTCGTTAGGGATGATCTTTGGGAGACGGGAAATGTATATCTATGGAGGCCCGGAACTCATCTGAAGCTGGCGGAGACGCTCTTGAAGGAGGCAAATCTCACTCATGTGGGCGTCATCCTCCATGCTTGGCATGTCAGGGTCCTCATCCCAAGGATCAAGTCATGGCTGGACGAATTCTGCTCCTGACATTGGTGTGGGTGCTGACTACTTTGCAGAAGGCATGGCCCCGCCGACTCCCTCGGAGGCCTGTTGTGGAGTCCTGGACTGTCCACAAAGGAGCTTAGTGAGCGCATGGTTGGCTTTGGTATACTGCTGCTGTAGACGAGGTATCTCATCCTGCTGACTGCGTAGGTCCTCAATGGCCTAAGAGCGTGGACTCAGGTTCCCTCAGGAAGAGGATGAGGGGTTTGTTGGCCCTTTGTCCTTGTCACCGGCCGGAGCCATGTCAGCGCTCATTATGGGCCAGGATATCAAACTGATCAGATTGCAGAACCGTTAGCATTTCTCGACGATTTGCAACACTGGTAACAAATGATGTTTCTGCCAAAATTTGGCTATGCGTTGGTGCTGATGTCATCACTTAAAATGACAACGTCCGCATGAAGGTTGTCCAAATGAAGCAAAATGTGGAGCGAGTATGCGCCAAAAGATGCTGAATGCAATGGCGGTGGTTTCACAAAGAAAAAACCTTAAAAGAGTTAAAAACATCACCGTTTCTCTTCAGCTCAAAATCCAGAAAAAATCTACATCTGAGAACGTTGTTTCATTTCTTGAAGCCTACACAGCATGAAATGAGGTGGGAGTGGAAGCGATGAATATGGTTTTGCAAGAGATTTCTAATGAGCTCTTACATGCCAATAATGGTGGTCAAATGGGGCATTTATATTCTCTCACATCCGGGGAGGGTGGTGTATACGACCTCAGTGAAGCTTCCGGGATCCTTCACAGATCCCTTCCCAACATCTCATGCTTCAACTGCTGCTGCAGAGGGTTGGGAAACCATTGGATGCCCCGTGGTGGTGGTGTGGTGATGCGGTAGCAAGGGTGTCTCCGGTGCTATAGTCTGCTGCGGCGGGTCACCATGGGTTGGTAGGTCTTCCGCGGACCGTGGCTTTAGCTGTGGCTCTCACTGTTGCTGCCACTTCCGTGGCTCTCCTGCACAGCTCAGCAAGGGATGCCTGGCTGCTCTGATACTATGAGAAGATGCGTAGAAGCTTCCTAGCGACACAGCCGCTGACTTGGCATCAATACCCGGTTAGACGGTGACAACAGTCATTGGTCGTACACAAGGGTCTAGCTAGAAGACACAAGTCAGAGTGTCATAATGATTCAATCAATAAAACATGCAGAGAGAATTAACAAATGACACGTCCACAACATGAATACCTGCTGCGGCGCACGGCGGGTGTCACACGTGGCAGTGTAAGGGCTGACCTAAAACCTGCCTAAAAACACTGTTTTGGCCGTAACTCTACACAGACAAATCAAAACGCTACGCCATCTGAACCTCAACGTGTAGGATCTCAAGCCGGACGCTACGACTGCTCACATGCATGCATATGGCATCGTTTGGTAGACACACGGTGCAAAACATGCAAATTGGACCCACGGCCAATCCACCGATGAAATCCTACAGACTGTAGAAAAACCATAGAAGGTCCAAGACAGCATCCACCATGCTAGGGCAGTCGTCGGTCAGCTCTGAGTGGGTGGTCCACCACCTGCCGACGCGCCGGTGCCTCCTTGGTCCGCATCAGGGATCTACAGAGGCATGGACACAACCGAGTGGTCACAGTAAACTGTACACCTTGACGGAAATGTCACAAATCACAACAGAGGGGCAAACAATGAAGGCCAAATCCGGCCAATTCTGGAACACATTTAAGACAAGGAAAAGGTACAGTAATCCCTACTGAAAACTATGTATTGGGGATTGGTGACTAGCTCGCCAGACCCCGTCATCCGTGTTGCACCAAAAGGCACAAACGGGGTATACACAGGTGAGAGAATGTGAAACCACACAAGAGAGGTCTCCCGAGGTACTCGAACAATCCATCGTGTTCCCGGGTCTCGACCGACAAAGAAATATACAATGTCCCTACAACACATATGGACTATACTATGATATGCATGTGGTCATGTGAGTCGTCCCCCTCTATCTGCAGAGTGTACTTTGACCATTCGGTCGTGTCCATGCTCGTGCAGATCCCTCATGTGGACCTAGCTAGCAATGGAGCACTAAAACGTGGTGGCTCCTCCCACAGGCAGCTTCCACACAGCCGCCATGATGTCTCAGGTGCTTGTTGGGGTGCTCTATGGTTTTTCTACAGTCGCTGGGGTTTTCTCGGTGGACTGGATCTTGAGCCCAATTCGCATGTTTTACATTGCGTGTCCGGTAATCGGTGTCGGGCCTGTGCATGTGACTAGTCGTAGCGTCCGGCTCAAGATTTTACCTCTCTAGGTTCCAACGGTGTTGCGGTTGGATGCCTGTCCACAGAGTTATGGTCAAAACAATGATTTTGGACCTGTTTTAGGACAAACTAACACTGCCATGTGCATCACCCGTCATGCTCCACAACAGGAATTTGTGCTATATGCTTCTCAGTTGTCACCTCTCATTGCATTACTTAGCTATTGGAGCTTATGAAATTTTGTGTGTCTCCCTAGCCTAACTCTTGCTATTTCTTGCACCTGCTTGCTTGCTAGTGCACTAGGTGACTGGACTGTGTCGCCACGTCAGCCACAGTAAGGCCTGGAAGCCTCTTAGCAGTTTCTCATGGTATCAAAACGGTGAGACATCCCTTGTTGAGCCACGCAGCAGAGAAGCAACAGTGGCAGCAGTAGTGAGAGTCACAACTAAAGCCACGATCTTGAAAGGACCTACCAAGCCATGGTGACTCGCAGGCGCAGGTTGCAACAGCGGAGACACCCTTGCAACCGCATCACCACACCACCAACAAGAGGTAGCTAAGGGTCGCCCAACCCTCTCCAGTAGAAATTAGGGCACGTGATGTTGAACGGGGGGTCCATGAAGGTTCCTGCAGCTTCACTCAGGTTGCACCTACCACCCCCTGGACGTGCAAGTGCAACAACCCCACATGACCACCGTTTTCAGCGTGTAAGTGCTTGTTAGAAAGCTCTTACAAAAACATATCCATCAAATCCCTCCGGCCTCATTCCATGCCCCGTAGGCTCCACGAAATGAAACAATGCTTTCAGATCTACATTCTTTCCGGATTTTGTGTTGTGAAGAAAACACTGACTTTTGTTTTGGAAATTGTTTTGCACAAGACCACCGCCATTGCATTCTACATCCTCTAGCGCATGATGGCTCCAAAGTTGGCTTCATTTAAGCAATCTTTCTGCTGATTTCATCATTATAGGTGATGGTGTCAGCATGAATAGTTAGCCAGTTTTTTGGCTGAAACATCATTTTGTGCCAGCATTCCATCGCTTTGAGAAAAGCAAAAAATCTTGATTCTGATAACATCAACGTTTAGACTCATGTGGAGCAGCACCGATGTGCCGGTCCATGACAAGGGCAAGGGGCTAGGAGAACCCTCCTCTCCCCTCTCTTGTGGCATCATAGATCCATGGTCGTAGTTACTCGCGATTGACGATCTTCGTTAGACGTAGGATGAAATGCGTCGTAAGTAGCAGCGTTAGACCAATGCGCTGCAGGAGATCGCGGAGGTCTTTCAAGGGCCTGACAATAGACCCGAGGAGGACCCGCTGGAGCTGCACCATCCGTTCAACTGTCTATACCCTACACAGCATCGCGCCCTTAGTGCCCTCATCAGAGGTTGACACTCGGGATGAGGAGTAGATTGAGGATGACACACGTGAGGACGAGATTGAGCGCATTTGTGAGTTCTGTATGGGGTCCCAGCCTCTCATTGCTCCACCTTGTCACCATCACGACCAGCCACGTCATTCAAGAGCATTCAAATTTGGTGGTGTTTCTCTCACAAGTGGTCTCCCTGTGCCTCGTCCACCATCTCCCGAGCCCAAGGTTGCCCTCCCCATGGAGAGGCAACTAGAGAACCTTGAGGTACCTCCACCTTGTTATGATTGCGATGAGGGCTTTGATTTGTGGGAGACCCTGTTCCAAGTTTGGGCCAACTCTAAGGGCGTTTGACCCTACTACCAGAGCTAGTACCAGACTCGCGACGGGAGACTGCTTGCCGTAGGGAGGCGCTTAAGCGCTCACCAGGTCCAGACAATAGCAAGAGCGATACGCGGTCTGCTCTACACCATGCCGCGGGAGTCTTTGGTCGACTTTTGCCCCTTTTGGGATGAGGCCAGGACCGGGACTGGAGTAGACCCATGCCAGGGCTGGGAGCTGGCCCGGAAACTGATCGCTATACATACCCATGACACGAGGGTGGCTCGACTTCTCTTTCTTGTACCTGCTTTCTTGGTAGTGTGTGAACAGGTTTGACAGTGTTGCCACGCTAGCATCAATAAGCCTCAGAATCTTCCAAGTACTTTCTCATGATGTAAGAGCAAAGAGGTATCCCTTGTTAAGCTGCACAGAAGAGACGTGATAGCGGCATAAGCTGTGAGAGTCATTGCTACAACCACGGTTTTGGGAGGACCCACCAAGCCAATGTCACCCCTGCAACAAATTGTATCAGTGGAGACGCCCTTGCAAAGAAAGCTACAACTGCATCACAAAGCCACCACCATGGGTGGAGAAAATGGTCGTCCAACCCTTTACAGTAGCAGTTGGGACACGTGATGTTCCCAAGTGGTGCGTGAAGCTTCCCAGAAGGTTCACGGGATGGTGGAACCTACCAACCCCGGACATGTGTGAGCGTGAGGATCCCAAATGACTGCCATTTTAGGTTTATAGGGGCTTATTAGAAGACCCTGATAACAACCTATCCATTGCATCTAATTGTGCTTTGTTTTGCGCCTTCTGGGATACAATAATCGAAAACACACTGTCACATCTCAAAAATTTCTCTATTTGGGGCTGTGACAAAAAATGAAGTTTTTGACTTTTATTAGTTGTGTTGTACAAAAAACCACCAGCATTGCGTTCAACATGCTTTGTCACATCATTGGTCCAAGTGCTACCTGATAGGGACAACCTTCATGCTGACGTCATCTTTGGCATCATCACCTACTCTTGGCCAAACTTGTGGGTGAGACAGCCAGCACTTCATATCCTCAAGAAACATAGTCAGTTTCTCATTTGGACCATTTTAATGTTATGACCCACACTGAGCCACACCTATGGCACCGGTTTGCAACAAAGGCAATGGGTTGGCAGACCCCTCCCCTTCCTCCTTGGACCACAGTCACAGCCACTTGCAAATAACGAGCTTCGTTAAACGTATGATGAGATGCACTGCCTGAAGTAGCGTAAAATTCATGTGATGCACGAGATCGTAGAGTTATTGAGGGGGCGTTTGGGGGCCTCACAGCAAATACTAGGAGGACCAATTGGAGCTGCACCATCCATTGAGAAGTCCATGCCTTACAAAACACTGCGGCCTCAACACCCTCTATCACGAGTTGGCACTTGGGATGAAGAGAAGATAGAGGATGACACATGTGAGGAGGATATCTTTATCCTCGAGGAGCGTATTTGTGAGCTGCATATGGGATCATAGCCTCTCACCACACCACCTTCTCGTCCTCTGGATCATCAACGTCATTTAGAGGTGTTCATGTTTGGTGGCGTTTCTCTCACTCATGGTCTCAGTATACCTCGCACACCTTCTCTTGATCCTTAGGTCACCCTCCCCATGGAGCCGCGTCCAAAGCACTTTGAGACACCTCCACCTTGCTATGATAGCTACAAGGGCTTTGACTCTTGGGAGATCATGTTTTAGGTGTAGACCGACTCTGAGGGTGTTTGGCCCTACTACCACAGCCAGTAGCAGACACGTGATGCTCACCAAGCCTAGGCAATGGTGAAGAAGTGCACGGTCTACTCTATGCCATGCCACAGGAGGCTATGGTCAACTTCCGCACCTTTTTGTGTGAGACAGGGACCGGGAAAGGAGCAGACCCACGTCAGGGCTGGGAGCTCTTCCTAGCACTACTTGGTGCGGAGACTCATGCCACAAGGACTGCTCAACTGCGTGAGTTCCACTCTCTCCGGCAGGGTCCAACGGATTTTGGAACAGATTACTGGAGGCACGCCATGCGCCTTTACACAAGCCTTGGAACTGGTGGCGGGGCAATGATGTGTGCTCTCGACACTATCATGATAGGGGCATACTTGGATCATGTGAAGCTCTTTACGTGCTTTGACTGTGTGACCCACTCTGAGTTTCCAGTGTCCTTACAACTACTCCCAAGGCCTCATCGCTACTCTTTCTAGGTGATATCCGCTCATGAGGTTGCTATCGCCCATCAACAGAGTCCATTTGTTTTAGCAATGACCCCTTCTTGGCCTCTGTCCCAGCTTGCCAGCCCCACTCACATCGCTGCCTCCTCCTCCTGTACCCAAAGTGGCCAGACTTAGGGTGTTGAAGCGATTGGATAGGGGTAGACGAGGAAAAAGAGATGTGGCAAGGGATAGCAAGAGTAGCAATAGTAGTCGGCGAGCAAGACTAGTGGATTCTCTGTCTACCACTACAATTGCAAGGGTAACCATCGTTACACAAAGTGCGAGCAGCCACTTGACTGGACCACGATCATGCACAGTCTCAAGGTAACGCACAACCCAGCGGATGGCACATGGTCGGGTCACGTTGTCTCCACGCTAGCAGCGGATGCAGTTGCTTTCCCAGGCAATAGTAATGCTTAAGACCCTCAAGATCACACAATTGTGGAGCTTTGCCAGCTGTTTGCAGTGGATACTCAAGGAGGTACGAGTGTGTTGTTAGAGGTGGGTGGTCCACAGAAAGCTTTTCCTATCGTGTTTGTTGCTCATGATGATGCTTGTGGAGGAAGTCTGCTTGTGATGAAGAAGGATTTGACAACACTGACTGGCTTGATGATTCACAGATTTGTTCTGTTCTTTGTTTCAAGTCCTCTCCTTAGCGTCCGACAGAGCCAGAGTACTCTATGACATGTTGCTCTATATCAACAAGATGTCGTGAGGAAAATGACACTTGGATCATATTCAAGAGCCATCCATCACATGACCTGTCTCCGTAGTGGCTTTGTGGTCCTCAATCCCGTTGCATCTGTTCAGTTTGTTTGCATAGGGTCTGGCCAAACATTGCCTTTCTAGGGTGTTGGGTCCGTGCCTTTTGATGGTTTGTCTGGCCCAAAGTACATTTTGGATGTGATTTTCTTCCATGCTCTTAAGATAAGACTGCTCTCTGTTTGTACTTGCACCAGGATGGATCTCTCTAGTGAACACTGTGCTAGACTTTGCCACAATGAATGCCTTCAAAACTAGTGCTGATGTTTTTTGTGCCTAAGTTTTTAATGACCCATATCATGTGTCTCATTGCACTCCCTCTTCATCCTCTCCTTCCTCTGTAGTTGTACATGTCTTTTTAATGGTGTTCTATCCCTTGAGCACTTGCGTTTTCTACACCACTGCCTTTGTCATGTGAGCTTGGACAGTGTGTCCAAGCTCCTTTGGACTCAACAAGCCCTTGGTCTTGACGCAGCTTCCTTCACGAAGCCGTCCAAAATGGACTACCTCTTTTGCAATCAGGGTAAGATGCATTGCACGAAACCTGACTACACTTTCAAGGCACTGTTTTTGCTTGATTTGGTCCACTCGAATCTTCTCCGTCCCCTCGCTTTCGAGTCTCTCTCAGATCGGGGGCACTGTTTTCTCACCCTGATGACTTCACTTGGATGAGGTGGGTGTACAGCTTCCGCCACAAGAGCAGTGCCACCGTGGCGATCTGCCTTTGGCTGGTGATGCATGAGCGCCAGTCATTTCACACCCTTCACACCTTTTACTGAGATTGTGGTGGACATCGTGAAGGTGTCCATCTTGCCTAAGAACGTACGTTCTTAGGCACGATGGACACCTTCTTTGCTAAGAAAGTTATTTCTCATTAGCTCTCCGGCCCTACTACAGTACAACAGAACGACATGTGTGAGCATTCAAACCATTCTATGGAGGATGTGGTCCATTTGATGCACAATAAGTGCCGTCGTTTGGAGTCCTTTGCCTTTGAGGAATTCTCCTACATGACATGGTCCTAGAACCACTTGCTGCATGGTTCTCCTTCAGACCATGTCCCGCCGTATGATACATAGTTCGACCATTGTGCCAACCTCCGCCTTGCTCATGTTTGGGGGTTCCTAGAATGTGTCTGGTACACTGAGGAGGAGCAGGGGTCCAAGGTCTCATCATAGGGTTGCATGTATGCCTTCCTCACAATTTCCCTGGAGTCAAAAGCCAAGAATGTTTGGGACCCTGCTTGCCATTGCATTGTCGAGTTTCAAGACACTCTCTTCTTTGAGACTCGCCACCTCGACATGTCCAACATTCAATCGCTTGTCGCCAAACATGTTCCCACTTGTGTGGCTTCCCGGTGGATGGGGAGTTTGGACCCATAGATGGGTCCGTCCGGTCCTCCTCACCTGTGGTCTGGTCTCTGGATGATAATGAGTACACCATTTCAGTTATTGGTCCAGTTCCCGTGTCGGTTCCCTCAGGTACACCTACTTATGTGCCAGTTTCAATCCCATGTGGCACATCTGCTCTAGTGCCAGTGTTAGTCTCGTTTGGCACACATGCTCCCGTGCTAATGTCAGTGCCCTCTGACAGACCTGCTCCCATGCCAGTGTCACTCCCGTGAAGCATACTTGTCCCGTGCCTGTGTCAGTCCCCTCTGACAGACTTGCTACTGTGTAAGTGCCTGTCACCATAGGCACACCTATGCCTGTATTAATTTCCTTTGGTACACATGGTCTTGTGCCAGCAGCAGTCTCCCTAGTCACACCTGGTCAGCTGCGTACACCTGCTTCCCTTGTGCACGTGCCTGCACCTGTCCATGATCATCCTGTTGAATATGTTTGCCCCTTGTTCAGTCTTGTACAAAGGATCAGGAATGCTCTGCCCCTTGTGGAGGTATGACCCCTGGATTTGTTGTAGGGTGACTCAACTATGCTCTGTCTCATGTGAGATATGACTTGTGAGTACACCATGTAGGTGAGTGGTTAACTTGGCCATTTTGTTGATTTGGCCAAGTGAGAGGTCATGAGCTTGATCCTGGCTCCATGCACATCTTGGTTGTTTTAGAAGCTTCCAAGAAAGAAAGTCCATTGCTTCNGCTGATCAATTAACCCTTGCTTGATGCTCTCTTGCGTATTGACGACTTGAGCTCTTCTTGAGATGTAATGCTAAGGCGTTAGTACTCTTGAAGGTGAAGTGTATGCCTGATTAAGTTTGGGGTGCACGACACATACCTGCAAAGGAAGAAGGTGTAAAAACCTTTGTGAGCTTTTTTTGGTTTCGCGGCTTCTCTGCCGGAGGTGGTTAGCTCAGTAGCTAACAAAGGGTTATGGGCCCACTCCTCTGGTTAGAGAAGTTTCACGCACGCAACCGCCAAAGTCACAAGCAGTGAGAGCGCCTTCGCTCTCACCCATCCTCTCTGTTTGCAGGTTAATCATCAGCCGGAGGGGAATGCAAAACATCTGCACCTTTCTGCCTTGGAAGCTGACATCAGCCTACATCAGCCTACATCAGCCTACATCTGCTTGCATCGGCCAACGTGAACAGGGCCAGTAGTTGCCTCTTCTCACCAACAGCCTACAACGGCCTCAAACACAGGTGCATCGGCATCAACAACAGGTGTAGCAGCTGTAGCAGTTGTAGGTGTAGGGATGGCAGGGACAGGGGAACCAGGAAATCATTCTCCCATCCTCAAGTTTGATGGAGAGGGGTTTGCTCTCTGGAAGTGGCAGTTTGAGATCATCATGGATGATAGAGACTCACTAGGATGTTTTGATGGAAGTATACTAGCACCAAAGGAGGAGGGTGCTGACCTTGTGGCATGGGTCAAGCTCAACAAGAAGGCTCTTGCCGTTCTCGTGTCCTCCATACAACCCTCAGTCCTCTCACAAATCAGCGGTTGTACAGTGGCAGCCGCGGCATATGCCAAACTGGGCAAGGTGTTTCAGTCCTCCTCACTTGCCAATCGTCTCTTCATTCTAGAAAACCTCATCAGTTTGAGACTTGGTGAAGGGGAGGATGTCTCCGCCTTTATGCAGAAGTTTGAGACTCTCTTGCAACAAGCCAACGGCATGGGGTGGGACCTGAAATCAGATATGCAGGCCATGATTTTTCTGATGACGCTGCCGGAGAGCTGGGGTCCCATGATCATAGTGATTGGAGGGTGGACGGAAGAGCAAGTATCCTACACCACCGTCTCGGAGTATGTACGGAATGAAACCATGCGTCGCAGCAGTAGTGAAGCAAACATGACTGCCTTTGCCTCACGAAGCAGCGGTGCCTTTCGTAATACCTCCTCCTCTGGATACAAGGGAAACAACGGCACTGGTGGAAGGGGTCCAAAGTGTCAAGGAAACTGCCACACTGGGCTCGGGAGTGCCGGGCACCCAAGGAGGAGGGAGGAGACGAGGATGAATGGCGAGGGGGATATGGTGGGAAGGATCCCACAAGCTTGATGGCCGAGTGTGCCTCCAACAAAGGGAGGGCGATACTCAGGCCAGGAGCTTACGGCCTTGACTCGGGTACAAACGAGCACACCACCTATGAGAAGAGAGACTTCATCTCTCTTGCTCCATGCAACAAAAACTTCATAGTCGCCAACGGCAAGGTTGAGGCAGCTGAGGAGATTGGTGACAAGCTGGTCACAGTGGGTGTCAACGGTGCGGACTCCGACCTGAAGCTAGAGGGGGTAGTCTACTTGCCCTCCTTCACAGCCAACCTGCTCTCTGTCTCTAAGATAACTGACCATGGCATGACAGTTGTTTTTACAGAGAAGGAAGCAGTGATAGTCCCTACCAAGGACATTAGCATTTCCTACCCTACCAAGAAGGTTGTTGCACAGGTCCCTCGCGTTGATGGACTCTACGTCTTGCAAACCAAGACAACATCAACGGCTGAATCTTTGGCCGGGAGTGATGATGAGGAGAGCATCAATGCAGACTCTGATGACGAAGGACATGTTGGAGCAGCGGAAGCAGTGGCACTGGAAGATTCGGCAACAAAACCAGAAGCAAATGCAGCCACTGAAACTGTTCATTCTAGCCTATGCACATTGTCGGAGAACCTGTGGCACAGGCGCTTTGGGCACGTGGCTCATCGCACATTGGTACTCATGGATAAGCAGGAGCTAGTGCGTGGGATGGAGCTAGGTGATGAGGCGGAGGGAGCTGGGATCTTGTGTGAGCCATGCCTTCAAGGCAAGGCCAAGAAGAAACCTTTCAAGCGTAATGGTGGTCCCTTTTGCATACCGTCCAATGGAGGCAGCAGATGTTTCCTCACATGCATCAACGACAACAGCCGCAAGGTCTGGATATACTTTTTGAAAGAGAAAAGTGAGGTGAACGAGAATCTGCAAGCCTTTGTCGCTATGGTCGAGTGACAGTGGAAGGAAGGTGAAGGCATTCAGGACGGACAATGGGGGGAGTACGAAGCCTGCAGGGAGTGGCTCAAGGCACAGGGCATTGAACACCAGAAAACTACTCCCTACTCACCTCAAAGAAACGGTGTAGCAGAGAGGATGAATCAGACCCTCCTTGGCATGACAAGGTGCATGCTCTTTGACGCCAAGCTGCCTCCTAGGTTCTGGGCTGAAGCAGCACGCACGGCTACGTATCTTGTGAACCTCACACCTGCAGCAGCTGTGCGAAGGAGAGGCAAGAAGAAGCAGACACAGCAGCTGAAGACACCTCAAGAAGCATGGTCGGGCAGGAAGCCGGACGCCTCCCATCTCAAGGTCTCCCGTTGCACCGGCCTTGCCAAGGTCCAGGCGGGTGAGGGTTCTGGAAAGCTCGATGCAAGAGCACAAAAGTGTATTTTCATAGGCTATGATACCACCCACAGAGCTTATAGAATGTGGGACCTAGGAGCTAAGAAGGTCATCCGCAGTAAAGACGTGGATTTCCACGAACGTTCAGTGAGTAAGGGAGAGCTTCTTGAACTTGAGAACACTCCAAAACACGGAGAGTGGCTCACTCTTCTTGAGGAGGGAGACAAAGCTCCAGCACAATGGCATGGGCAGGGTACTACAACAGGGAGAGAAGCTGATGAAGATGACTTGGAAAAATCAGCCTCCGAGTCCGACGTATCTGATCCTTGAGACCATGAGGAGGATACCTCTCCCCCCATCGACGACAAAAAAAACCTCCAGCCTCTACATCAACAGCAACAGCAAGTAGGTCCAAGGAGCAGTTCACGTCTGAAAGTTCCTTGGCAGCATTACAATGCAGATAGGGGTGATTGGACAAGGTTCAACTATTCGTTCATGGTTCAAGAGGAGCCAACGTCTGTCGTAGAGGCACTCGCGCGGCCTGACAAAACTGAGTGGGATGAAGCAATTCGCAGTGAACTCAGCTCCATCGAGGAGAATGGGACATGGGTACTGGTGGACAGACCTGCCAGCGCTCATGTTGTGGGTTCCAAGTGGGTGCTGAAAGTAAAAAGGAAACAAGATGGTAAGATAGACAAGTACAAGGCACGGGTGGTAGCAAAGGGGTTCTCTCAACGGCCTGGCGCAGAGTACAATGAGACCTTTGCTCCCGTTGTGACGTTTGCCTCCATCCGGTCAATGCTCGCCATTGCTACTGCCAAGAACATGGAGGTCCACTAGATGGATGTCAAGACAGCCTTCCTTTACGGCAAACTTGACAAGGAGGTGCTGATGGAGGTTCCAGAGGGGGTTGATGAGCCTGAGGGCAAGGTGTGCAGGCCGGTGAAGGCGCTCTATGGGCTAAAACAAGCGCCAAGACTTTGGTACCAAGAGATGGATACATTCATGGCCAAGGAGTCCTTCATGCACTGCGACAACGACCCTAGCATGTATGTGCATGAGAGCGACAAAGGGACTATGTTGGTCGCCTTGTACGTCGATGACCTGATTCTGTGCTCTTCTTCAATGCAACTGCTAGACGATCTCAAGGGGCAACTGAGTAGCAGGTTCAAGATGAAGGACATGGGCCCTCTTAACTTCTACCTTGGCATTGCCATCAAGCGTGACAGAGCCGCAGGTACCATCAGCCTGAACCAGACAAAGTACATCGACTCCATCCTCAAACGATACGACATGGCAGATTGCAAGCCTGCCAGCACACCCATGAGCTCAGAGTGCAAGCTCTCCACCTCCATGTCCCCATCCAACAAAGCGGAGAAAACTGACATGCTGGGCATCCCATATTAGTCTGCAATGGGCAGTATGATGTATGCCATGGTCGCCACCCGGTTAGATATAGCCCATGGTGTTGGGCAGGTGAGCGGGTTTGTGGCCAATCCTGGTCTACTACACTGGCAGGCTGTGAAGCGCATCATGCGCTACCTTAAGGGGACGCGACACGTGGGACTCCAGTTTGGAGGCATCGCTGGATCCTCGTCACTCCGTCTCATGTGCTACACCGACGCTGACTGGGGAGGCAATATCGACGACAGAAAATCCACCTGCGGCTTTGTGTGTATGCTCAATGGAGGTGCTGTCAGTTGGGCGAGTCGCAAGCAGGAGTGTGTCTCTCTGTCAACAGCTGAAGCTGAGTACATTGCATTGGCTGAGGTGTGTAAAGAGGTGCAGTGGCTTCGTAGCTTGCTCTCTGAGATGAAGGCACCACAGGCAACGGCAACAATCATCAAGATTGACAACATGAGCGCGATTGACATGTCCAAGAAGCCAGTTCTGTCCAGGCGCACGAAGCACATCGAGATCCGCTACCACTATGCTCGAGACTTGGTCTACAAGCAAACAGTGGAGCTGGAGTATGTCGGCACCAAGCTGAACCGGGCTGACATGCTTACAAAGCCATTGGACAAGGATCTCCACCAGGCGGACAGGCAAGGTATTGGTATGGTCAACGCAAGTGATGAAGAATGATGATGGAAACTGACGCAAGGTGCAAGGGAGAGATTTGTTGAATATGTTTGCCCCTTGTTCAATCTTGTACAATGGGTCAGGAATGCTCTGCCCCTTGTGGAGGTATGACCCCTGGATTAATTGTAGGGTGACTCAACTATGCTCTGTCTCATGTGAGATATGACCTGTGAGTACACCATGTAGGTGAGTGGTTAACTTGGCCATTTTGTTGATTTGGCCAAGTGAGAGGTCATGAGCTCGATCCTGGCTCCATGCACATCTTGGTTGTTTTAGAAGCTTCCAAGAAAGAAAGTCCATTGCTTCTGGGAAGCAACACAGCTGATCAGTCACCTTTGCACAAGGATGCTTATGTGTCAAGCCCATAGTGCAAGTCTCTTGGTGATGTGGCAGGGTCAAGCCACTTCTTAGGAATGTGCTTTTGAGTTCTAGGACTGGACAGACAACTATGAAAGGACTTGTCTTACATGCTGATCAATTAACCCTTGCTTGATGCTCTCTTGCGTATTGACAACTTGAGCTCTTCTTGAGATGTAATGCTAAGGCGTTAGTACTCTTGAAGGTGAAGTGTATGCCTGATTAAGTTTGGGGTGCACGACACATACCTGCAAAGGAAGAAGGTGTAAAAACCTTTGTGAGCTTTTTTTGGTTTCGCGGCTTCTCTGCCGGAGGTGGTTAGCTCAGTAGCTAACACATCCAACATGCTCTCTAAGACCCTGTGAGATTACAGCCTCTATGGCCGTGGACCAGCTACTTGCTACGCAAATTGAGGTGAGCAACTCAGCTTCAAGCTATTCTCTCAGTCCGATGGCTTTCTTCAATTACTTGCCTCTAGGACTCGGTGGAAAGCTGACTTGGCACCCAGATGTTCTAGTTGTAGTGTTCTATGTGGCGAGCATAGTATGAAGGCCCTTGGTCTGAGTGTTCAAGTAAACATTCATGAGGTGCACCTAGCGTGCCCTGTCAGTCACTAGTTGGTATCCTGAGAGTTCTTGGTCGCTTGCGATGTCATAGCCGACCTTGTCATGGTCAGACTGAGTTCAGAGACATACGTCAAAGCCATCCATAGCTCTTCGTTGATAGCATTTGGTCTAGTTACATTGGAGGAGGCACTCTCGGCTCAAGATGGAGAGTTGTGGCATACTACTTGTGAGGACGAGCTAAGAGCCATTTGTGAGCATGGTGTTTATGAACATGTCAACCTCCCACCCAAGCGTAAAGCTATACATGCCAAGTGGGTATTTCACAAGAAGGTAAAGCATGATGGCACACTAGATCACTACAAGGCCCGCTTGACGACCAAGGGGTTTCCACAGGTTGAGGATGTGGATTTCAGTAAGACATTCACAGTCGTTGGCCACATGACCACTTGGAGCTGTATAAGATGGATGTGAAAAATGTGTTCCTCAATGACACCTTAGAGGATGAGATGTATATGGTCTAGCCACCTAACTTCGAGGTTGTTGACAAGATCTAGCACTTGCGTAATGCCTTATACAGCTTGAAGAAATCATCCCAATGGTGGAACCAGGAGATCACTGGCACACTTACATGTGCTGGTTATGTGCAGAGTGAAAGCAACCCATCTCTCTTTATTACACAGACATCTGTTAGCTTCACAATTATCATGGTTTTTGTGGATGCCCTCTTGATTGCATCGCCTGCGATGGAGGCTGTGAAGGAGGCTAAGGTAGTCTTTCAGGCTGCCTACAGGATGAAGGACCTTGATCTTACAATTTTTTTTTAAAATGGAAATCGTGCGCAATAGTCACTGGTGGACACTCTTGCCACATAAGGAATGTTATACTTGCACTCTAGGGGAGCCATTTTCTGACCTCATTAGTCTCACATAGCCTCCACCCATCACAACTAATGGGTAGGATGCCCGGAAGTTGGATGATCAAGCACAATTGGGGTAGGCAGTGGAATTCTCCTTGTACATGCACCTTTTTGGCTTACTGATGTAGTTGACCACATCCACATGACCTAATACCACTTTAGCCGTCAACCCCCTTCCACAGTTCTTGTAGTGTCCTCGAAAAAGATCCCTTTATGCTAATTTCAAGTGGTGTATGATGTGGTTTCCACATCGTACCTAGGAAAGGAATTTTGACGGCAGTGTTTGGTAGTAGTTGATGGCTAAACAGACACTAATGGGGCCTAGATCCCTGATGGGCATAGATGGACTGGCTACATGTTCCTACGGGGTGATACCGGTATGTCATTGCAAAGGGGCAAGCACGGCTGCATCGCACGGAGCTCATCAGAGGCGGTATGGCTATAGCGTCTGTTTTGTGAGCTGAGTGAGTCTGTGTCTTGCATCAATCTGCACTGTGACAACAGGAGTGCTCTTGCCATTTCAGAGTTCTTCACGTGTGAATCAAACACATGTTCCATGTGGCATGTGTTTCGGTTAGATTTAGGACAAACTGACATTACCAAATGCGCTACCCCCTGCAGGTATGCATGATGTGTGCTTTTCTTTTTTCATTTCTCTCTTTGTTGCTAAGCTATTGGAGCTTATGAGACTTTGCGCTTCTCCCTAGCCTAACCCTTGCTCTTTCTCACACCTGCTTGTTTCCTAGTGCGCAAACTGACTGGAAAGTGTCGCCATGTTAGCAGCAACAAGGCTAGGAAGCTTCTGAGAACTTTCTCAATCCTCACAAGTAGCATGCCACAACTCCGCGTCCTGAGCCAAGAGAACCTCCTGGATCAGGCACTGTTAAGGGAGAGCTCCGGGTGAGTAAGGCACATGCCTATGGACCAAGCTTGACCACGACAAGGTCGGTTGCAACATCGTAAGTGGCCAAGAACTCTCAAGAGACCGAGTCATGGTTGTGGATACACCCAAGTAAAGTCTATATGGACACACTAGAGAAGGACTAGTGTGCCAGGCTTGCTACTCTCAACACTGCAATTGGGGCATCTGGGTGTCGAGTCAGCTCTCTGATAAGTCCTAGAGGCCAGTGGTTGAAGATGGCCATGGGGCTCACGGGAGAAGCCCAGAGCTGAAGTGCTCACCTATGATTGTGTAGCAAGCGGTTTGCCCACATCCGTTGGGGCTGTAGGCTCACAAGCAAGGGGAGATGAGGTAGGGCAATCATGGATGGGTGATGGCTTGCATGCGGGGGACGTAGAGGACCAGGTATGACTGGGGATATTGCCACTATCACAAAACCAGGTATTCTAGAGCAAACTGTCATACGCACAGAAGCAGATGTGCTAGAGGGGAGTGGCACTAGCACTGGAGGAGGTGTATTTGAGGGATTTGGCATTGTCATGGGAGCAGGTGTGCCACACAAGATTGATGATGGCACATGAGTAGGTGTGCTTAGAGGGATTGATACATGGGCGGATGCATGTGTGCCAAAGGGAACCGATGAGGCCACTCGAATGATTGCCAAATGGTTGGATCGTCACCAGCTAGAGACTGGTCCACAAGTGAGGAGGTCCAGACAAACCCATGCATAGGTCGATAATTCTCCATCCCCTGAGAAGCCACATAAGATTGAACGTGGCTGGCGGCCAACAACAAAATGCTTGACAGGGTGTGACGTGACTTTCGCTCAACCATGAACGACCACATACATATTGCCATGGCGTCATTGATATTGTGGCAGAGGCTATAGAACCACCTCATTTGGGTGAATTCATTACTCAGGGAAACAACATATTGCCCCCGATCCAAGAGAGACTTGACAGGGAGGGGGCCGAGAAGGTCTGACTGGACCAACTCGAGCGGACGCAGTGTACAAAGAATGGAGTTAGGATAAGTGTAGTGATGCATTTATCCTGAGTGCATAAGAGACATTCGGTCTTTGGAGAATTATAGAAGGAAGNATTGATATTGTGGCAGAGGCTATAGAACCACCTCATTTGGGTGAATTCATTACTCAGGGAAACAACATATTGCCCCCGATCCAAGAGAGACTTGACAGGGAGGGGGCCGAGAAGGTCTGACTGGACCAACTCGAGCGGACGCAGTGTACAAAGAATGGAGTTCGGATAAGTGTAGTGATGCATCCATCCTGAGTGCATAAGAGACATTCGGTCTTTGGAGAATCATAAAAGGAAGCAGTGCCAAGACGGAGGGTTGGCTGAGTTCAAAAGAACTTGGAAATAGTGTCTAAGCTCACATGGTAAAGGCCGTTATGCAGCAAACTTTGGTGTTCTAGCGAAAAACACACACACATGCGGGGAAATCAGAGGAGGTAGAGAAAGTGTAACAAGACACATGATACACGTCGTTGACAACTGAGGCATGAAGAATAACAACAAGAATGTAAAGTTCAGTCACTGTGGCAAAGTTAGCAGAGTGCTCAATAGAGAGACCATCCTAATACAAGAACAAACATAGAGCGCACAAAAATAAAGATCAGGGACAAAGAGCACATTGGAAATGTATAAAGGACTGTATAGGCCATCAAAACAAACCACCCTGACACCCTGGACAGGGAAGGAGTGATCATAGCCTTTGTGAATGGACCAAGCTGATGCAACTAGGATGAGCATGACAAAATCACTTCGATGATAGGTCATGTGATAGGTGGCTCTAGAGTCAGTGATCCAAGTGCCACTCACCTCAGATAGTGCCATCGATATAGAGAAACATGCCAGAGAGCACTCGGCCTCTATAAGACACTCAACAAAGGACTCGGAACAATGACAAAGAGGAAGANAGAGAAGCTCTACAATCATGTGATCTTGGGGCTCCTAATTACTGGTGCTGCCTAGGGAAGTGACTATGTCCACTACTGTTGTAGTCATGATGGGACCTGTCCGCGTGTTTCCAGAGGACATCCAGTGGGTGTGCATTACTTAGACACCGCATTTACTCCTAGTTCACTTGAGGGGATGTTGGCACTCTGTGTAGCTATGAGTACCCGTAGTTGTGGTAGTGGAGTGAGTGTCTTCTACCACTGCTCGTTGGCTTGCTCCTGCTACTTCTTCAGCCCCTTGCTTCCCTTGTATGGCCACTATGCTATCCGGAGTCTGGCTGCTTGGGGTAGAGGGTGAGGAGGAGGGAGTGGTGGAGATGGGGCTGGTGAACTGCAACAGAGGCGTTAGAGGAGTCGCAAACACTACTGCAACAAACGGAATCTGTAGATGGGCAACAACAAAATCATGATCTGTTGTTTCCTAGAGGAAGTAGCATTGAGTCCAAGGAAGCAGCTATAGTGACTGAGACAATTAGAGAGGGCCATTCAGAGCTTCATGTGGTCCAGACATTGCACCTATCCTGATGGTGTCAAGTGCCCAAAGCTGCATCCCGCCACCACTCCAAAGGCGGGCGTAAAGGCACATGACATAAGGTTTGTCATGAGCTCTATAGGAACCCGGTGGAGGGAGTACTGTTGAATGGTTTTGCCCCTTGTTCAGTGTTGTATGACGGATCAGGAATGCTCTGCCCCTTGTGGAGGTATGACCCCTAGATCCGTTGTAGTGTGACTCACCTATGCTCTGTCTCTTGTGAGATATGACCTATGAGTACACCATGTGGGTGAGTGGTTGCCTTGGCCATTTTGTTGATTTGGCCAAGTGAGAGGCTGTGGAAGCTTGGCCCCATGCATATCTTGTTTGCTGTGGAAACTTCCAAGAAAGA
>SZWC01002758.1:167623-180391 GCA_023375785.1 Penium margaritaceum
TGCAAGCACACGGCATACACGAGCAGAGATGGTCCAGCCACCATTCTAAATACAAACTTGTATGCTTTTGGAGATGAGAGAGGAAACAGAGAGGAGGTTAGCTGCCAGCCTTAGAGCATGGATCATCCTCTTCACACAACGCTCTTGGCCTGAGTGTGCACCCTGGAGGGTCCCTAGCAGTGGCTGGTTCACACCACCAACTGTTTCTGGAAAGACTGAAACTGTGGAGGCAACTAGTTCCAAGGATGGCAGAAAACTAGTCAGAGAGTGAGGCAATAGTTTTGGCCTGAATTGAATGTGAATGAACACTTGATCAAGGCCCACAAGCAGTGGAAGTTTATAGCCACTGATCTAAGATTTCCAGAACACCAAAGCATGCCAGATTTTGAGCTTCCTAGCAGATTCTATGGCTTCTAGAGTGGCCCTTGGTAGGATGTCCTTTTCCCACCTAGGAAGGCATCTTTTCCTTCCTCTAGAAGCTTCTCCCCCTTCCTAGATTCCTCAGCTTGCTTCTAGTAGGAGGGAAGGTATCCAGAAGACCAAGACACCTCTAGATCCCTTGTAGGACAAGTCACCCCTTCTAGAAGGTGTGCCACCTTCTTGGACCCTCACCTGGCCTTCTAGAACCTTAAGGAGGAATTCTAGAGGTTGAGCTAGCCTCCTGGAATCTATTTTACACCCCCCTTGAGGCAGGGCAGAAATTGATCTTGTGGGACCTGAACCCGGGCCCCTGCCTCTAGAGGTGGACACCATTGACCACTAAGCCACCTTGGCTTGTCTTTTTTGGTGTTCCTTTTTGAAGACACTCCTGCCATGGTGAGGAGCATTACTCCAACAATCTCCCCCTTGCGCATCATCCATGGCAGTTTTTCATGCTTAACCTACAACTCAAGCGGCTTGAGAAAGCCCAAGCTCCATGCAAGTAGCATCATGCCTGTCCTTGGGTTGCGCCTTCGTCATGGCATCAGCAAGCATTTGCCTTGTGCCGTAGTGCACAGGCACCACATCACCCTTTGCAACGAGGTCTCGTGCAAAGTGATGCCGGATCTCTATGTGCTTGGTCCTCCGGTGTAGCACAAGGTTCTTGTTCAGGCTGATGGCACTTATGTTGTCAATGTTGAGTGCCGTCGACTCATTCTGTGGCACCCCAATCTCCTTGAGTAATCGCTGCAGTCATAGCGCCTCTTTTGCGGCTTCTACGAGCGCAATATACTCCGCCTCAGTGCTGGATAGCGCCACACAGTCCTGCTTCCGGCTTGCCCAAGACACCGCTGCACCACCAAGCACAAAAACATAGCCCGATGTTGACTTGCGGTTATCAACATCACCTGCCCAGTCAGCGTCGGAGTAGCCAACCAACTCAAGGGAGTCAGTCCAGGCTCCTCCTCCAAACACAAGTCGCAACTGTGTCGTCGCCTTCAAGTAGCGGAGGATTCTCTTGTCCCTCAGCAAACGCAAGATCAGACCGCTTGCAAATGTAGCGGCCCAGGATCAGCAACATAGCGGCTCACTTGTCCCTCAGCAAAGGCAAGATCAGGTCGCGTTGCCACCATGGCATACACTATGCTGCCAACTGCGGACTGGTACGGTACTCCAGCCATCTCCTCTTTTTCGTCCTCCATGCTCGGGTCCATGCTCGAGCTCAGCTCACATGTTGTTATCATAGGCGTGCCGATGGGGTTGCACTCCTCCATGTTGTAGTGGCGGAGCACCTCCTGCACATATTCTTCTTGCCCCATCTCCAGCATGCGTACTTTGCGGTCCCTCTTGATGGAAATTCCTAAGTAGTAGTCAAGTTCGCCCATGTCCGTCATCTTGAACCGGCTGCCAAGCTGTTTCTTCAGGCTCTTGAGCTCCCCCTCATCCGAAGATACAAGGATGAGGTCATCCACATAGAGGAGGACAATTTTGTGGAGCCCGGGCTGCTTACGTACGTACACGCTGTGATCCGCCTCGCAGCGCTTGAAGCCAAGCTCACCCATAAAACTATCCATTTTGAGGTACCACATGAGCAGAGCTTGCTTTAGTCCACAGAGCACTTTGCGAAGCCGGTACATCTTCCCTTGCGGTGCATCCACGCCCTCCGGCACCTCCATATAGACTTCCTTGTCCAGGTCACCATTAAGGAACGCAGTTTTGATGTCCATTTGGTGGATTTCGTAGTCGCGTGCCGCTGCCACCGAGAGAATAGTGCGGATGGAGGCAAACTTGGCCACTGGTGTGAAGGTCTCATCGTAGTGCTCCCCTTCTCTTTGGGCATACCCTTTCGCAACCAGCCGCGCCTTGTACCGCTCCACCTTCCCCTCCTTCGTGAGCTTCTTACGGAAGATCCACTTGGAGCCGACAATCTTCTCGCTCTCCGGTCGGTCAACTAGCTCCCAAGTGCCGTTCTCCTCGTGGGAAGCAAGCTCAGATTTTATTGCTCCCTCCCACTCAGCCCCATCCTTTGGCTGCAGTACCTCCTTCACTGATTAAGGCTCCTCTTGCATAAAGAAGGATTGTACAAACCCAGTCCAAATGCCCTTGTCGGCATTGTACCTTTTTCTCCTTCTTCGCACATGGCTGCTCGTGCGGGGCTCTTGAGGCGGTTGTTGTTGTTGCTGTCCCCTTTTGGCGCCATCCTCTCCAAGCGCCTGCTCCCCCTCTCTTGGAGATCTTGGAGACATCGGTTGACTCCCCGCCTCCACGTCCATCTCCGGTGCTTCTGATTCCTCATTGGAACTGGCCGGAATAAAGTCTGCCGCTCGCCCATCCCTTAGGCGATGCTCTCTGGTTGGTGGTGATGCGAGGACGTCACCCTCATTCACGTCCTTCGACGTCTCCCCCTCCGGAAGTGGCAGCCACTCCCCCCTCTTGGAAATACCTGCCTCCTTGTCCTTCCAACGGCTTTTCTCGTCGAACGTGACATCACGACTCCGCACAATCTGCTGCCTCCTTGGGTCAAAGAGTCGGTATGCCTTGCTTCTGCTCTTGTACCGAAGGAGAATACACCGGCGGGTTCGTTGGTCCAGCTTGTTCCGCCCTCCACGTGCCTGCTGTACCGCATGTGCAATGCAACCAAACGTGCGGAGGTGACCCACTGCCGGTTTCCTCCCGCTCCACACCTCTTGTGGCGTCTTCCTCGCCTTGCTCTCCTTTTCCTTCAACGGCTTGGTCGGTGTATGGTTCATTATGAATGCCGCTGTCCATGCCGCCTCCGCCCAATACCGTTGTTGAAGGCCAGGGTCGCTCAACATTGATCGCACCATGTTAAGGATTGTGCGATTTGCTCTCTCAGCGACGCCATTCTACTGCGAGGAGTGTGGAGTTGTTTTGTGCCACTCAAACCCGTTGCTCTTCATCCACCCAAGGCAACCCGCATATTCACCACCATTGTCGCTCCGGAACGCCTTCAGCTTCAACTCTGTCTGCCGCTCCACATCTACCACAAGCTCTTGCATGCATGCAAGGACTTTGCTCTTTTGCTTCATGAGCTTGCGGCTGTGGTCATTGATGAAGGTGAGGAAGTAGCGTGCTCCACCGATGGAGCTCTCAAGTGGTCCACACACATCTGTGTGTACCGCTGCCAGCTTTGTTGATTCACGCGTCCCCTTTGCCACAAACGGTTGCCGCGTTGATTTGCTCATAACGCATGGCTCACACACGGTCTCCTTGGTTCCATCAAGGCCACTGATTCGGACACCCCGCACCACTTCTCTCTTTTCCATCTCTTTCACCGTCGATGGAGAAACATGGCAAAGTCGGCGGTGCCACAGGTCTAGGTCTCCTTCATCATTCGTTGCAAGATTGGCGGCGTTGGATCCCGGCAGGCTGCCGAGGATCTTTCCGCGTAGCAGGTACAAGTCTTCCTCTCTCTTAGCACGCGCAATAATGTTGCCTTTGCCCTCCTTGCGGATGATGGCCTCCTCCTTTGTGAAGAGCACCTCAAGTCCCCTGTCGGTAAGGCGGCTGACGGAGAGCAGGTTTGCCCCAAAGTTGGGCATGTTGAGCACGTCATGGATTGTGCTCGTGACAGGTTTGCCATCCACAATGGACTCAATGCGGACGTTACCCTCACCGGGGGCCACCTCTGTTTTGCCGTTGGCCACCGTCATGCGTCCCTCCGAGGCACCTTAGGTGACGAATGCCGCCCTGTTGCATTGCGTGTGGCGGCCTGATCCGGACTCAATGACGGCAACTCTCGGATCCTTCAAGTTTGTGGATTTGTATGCCATAAGGACCTGCTCGACTTTCTTCCTGCCCCGCTACGACCGGTCCGGCTTCTTCTTGGGGCAGTTATGTGCATAATGGCCCTCCTTGCCGCAGTTGAAGCACTCCCCCTTCTTGTCACCCTTCTTAGTGCCCTGTTTGGCACCCTTCCACTTGTCGCCTCGGCCTCCACTGCGAAGATTAACCGTGTCAGCTGAACTTGATACCGATGCACTCTCTCGACCACCGCGTCTCATCCACTCATTGCGCACGTATCCAGCAACCTTCGGGTACTTTAGCTCGTCGGAAGGCTTGCCACCAAGGACTGTGATCATGGGACTCCATCTGTCCAGCAAGGCCAGAAGGAGGATCATAGCTTGCAACTGAGAGTCAACCTCCCAACCAGTAGCCACACACTGCGCTGCGAGTGACTCTGCTGCATGATCTCCATGATGTTTTTGCCTTTGTTGGCTCGGAGGGTGACGAACCATGTGAAAATGAAGAGCTGATTGGCAATTTTGCTTGACTGGTAGATGGAGTAGAGTTTTGACCATGCGTGTGCGGCTAGGGTGCATCCTTGGATGTGCCCAAGTTATGGTGGGCATAACGCGAACACAAGGAGCGCCAACGCCTTTTTGTTGCGCTTCTTGTATGCCTCCTTCACCTCAGCCGTTGCAGTCTCCGGCAGAGCAGTCTCATCACCCTTTACGAGCTCAAGTAGTCCATTGTCGTCGAGGAAGACCTCAAAGTGCCACCTCCACAAGGCAAAGCCTGTCCCATCAAACTTAAGGACAGTACGGCTGCTCTCTTGCTTAGTGGTCGCCATGTTTTGCTATAGGAACCGTGAACTCAAGGTGGAGGTGTGGGCCTACATCGACGCTGTTGGCCTGAGGGTGAGTGTGCACCCTGGAGGATCCCTTGCAGTGGCTGGTTCACACCACCAACTGTTTCTAGAAAGACTGAAACTGTGGAGGCAACTAGTTCCAAGGATGGTAGAAAACTGGTCAGAGAGTGAGGTAACAGTTTTGACCTGAATTGAATGGGAATGAAAACTTGATCAAGGCCCACAAGAAGTGGAAACTTATAGCCACTGATCTAAGATCTCCAGAACACCAAAGCATGCCAGATTTGGAGCTTCCTAGTAGATTCTATGGCTTCTAGAGTGGCCCTTGGTAGGATGTCCTTTTCCCAACTAGGAAGGCATCCCTTCTTTCCTCTAGAAGCTTCTGCCCCTTCTTAGATTCGTCAGCTTGCTTCTAGTAGGAGGGAAGGTATCCAGAAGACCAAGAAACCTCTAGATTCCTTATAGGACAAGTCACCCCTTCTAGAAGGTGTGCCACCTTCCTGGACCCTCACCTGGCCTTCTAGAACCTTAAGAAGTAACTCTAGAGGTTGAGCTAGCCTCCTGGCATCTGTTTTCTACCTCCCTTGAGGCAGGGCAGAAACTGATCTTGTGGGACTTGAACCCGGGCCCCTGCCTCTAGAGGTGGACACCATTAACCACTAAGCCACCTTGGCTTGGCTTTTTCGTGTTCCTTTTTGAAGACACTCCTGCCATGGTGAGGAGCATTACTCCAACAGACGCTCCACATGCTCTCTGAACAAAAGAAAAAGAACCAATCTCAACCTCCTTAAGTGCCACTTGACATGATCCCCCCCCCATGTACAATCAACGAGGTTCAATGGTGGTATCGAAAACTAACTACTCCCGACAACATGTCGTGTGCCGCGTGGTTCCCGAGTCAATGATCCACAACAAGGCGGTATTGATTGAGATGTGCAGGATCTGGATGGTGGTCATGAACTTAGTCTTCCAATGTTCTGCATTCATGGAAGCTTTGGACTGCTCTCCTTTCCCTACTCTAGCCGTAAGGTCCGCCTTCTTCTTCCGGCATTTGCGCGTGCAATGGCCAAGCTTCTCGTAGTAGTGGGAGTTCCCCTTCTTCTTTCCTCCACCATTGCCTGTGAATGGTCTAACACCATCCCCATGACCAGAGGTGCTGATGAGAGCAACGTCATGTCCGCTTCTGCCTTCATCTACCTTGTGAGGCTCCTTCTCAAACAGAAAAATCTCCTCCACGTCATTGAGGAAGAGCTTGTTGCCACGCTGGTCCAGTGCAATGATAATAGGAGCGTAGCGGCTAGGAAGGCCAGAGAGGATGATTAGCATGAGCTGGCGCTCCTCGAAAGGGTTCTCAATTGCAGCAAGCTGGTAAGAGAGAAACTTCACCATGTTAATGTTGTCAATCATGGATCCGGACAGATCCATCTTCACAATGTGAAAGTGATGACACAGCTGCATGTTCATGGCGATTGACTTGGAAACATAAGTGGACTCAAGAGTTTTCCAAACCACCTTTGGCATAAGGAGGCCATGGACAAGAGGTTGTTGTAGTTCAGCAAGGTAGAGGTAGATGGTGAAGAGGGTACAACCACGCTTCTTGCGGAAGGTGTGGGCCTCACGAGGTGTGAGAGAGGACTGAGCTGGTTCCTCTCCATTCACATGGCTCCAGATTCCCTTCTTGATCACTACCATTGTCATGTTATTGCTCTAGTTGAAGAAGTTCTTGCCTTGGAACTTGACAGTGTTCACACATCAGGGTGCAAGGTATGCCTCAAGGATGAGGAAAAACCTTGGACAGTCCTCAGAGAGGTGATCATGCTCACCAAGAGGCGCCTAGACAGGAGAGAGGGAGTTGTGACAGGGAGTTGTAGGTTTCACAATCAGAAACTACATACGCATATGCATGATTACAGAGAATACAAATGTCTGAATGGATTATTGAGTGAGAAAGTATTCAAGCATAGCTTTCTATAACACCCTTATGTGTCTCGTAAGGTAAACTGAGATAGGCCAAGGTACACTGAGATACACTCTGTCAAAGTTGAACCTCTAGCACACTTCCCTAGCCTAGCGGGATGAGCGGCAGTCACATTGTCATGCATGAGAATGATGTTTTCCATGAGCTGTGCGACCAAAAATCCTGGAGAATTCAATCATTGGAGTCTACTGAAGGTCTGCCAGCCGCCTTTTTCCCTTGAAGGTCGCTCTCTACCATCCTGGTCAATGATTTTGGTCACCAGGTGTGCTCGATGTGCTCAGGTTGTCACTTGAACCCGTCTCTTAACCTCCAAAATTTAAAAATCCATATCTAACTCAAAATGATTCCACATGAAGTTCTGTAAAGTGCTGATCTGTGAAACATCCTCCATACAGCTGTCATGCCAGATGAATTTCATCTAGCAACCCATTTTTGTTACTTTCGCATACCCTCACATCCATCATGATTATGTGGAGTATCCAACCTAATCCTCACGGTGCTCGATTGGTGCTCACCGTAGTGTATTCTTTACTTTTTTGATACCCAATGTCTACTAGATGCAGTCATGGTGAGTTCTGTGATGGGACGCTATGGTATGTGTGCAATACAGATCCGAGAACCGATGCAAGGCCCACTGCTTACCATGCAGTCTTTGTCAAGCCACCACAGAGAGAAATACTCTCATAGTTGGATCTAGCGGCTTGAGGATTGCTCCAAATCCATTATGGATGATTGCCTCCAAAAGATGACAAGGCGTTGAATCCGGTGGAAGTTGTTTCACCACAATCGGACAAGTAACGAAGAAGGTATGACCTTCCAAAGTTGGGGTGTGCGTGGAGGCTCTGAGAGCCGACCGTGACTCGACTGCCAGTGAAACATTGACTGGAACGAGTAACTAAAAAACATCTGGTTTTTTTTCCCCGAAGGACCTCCGAGTTGCTCCAGCAAATGATCCGCAGGATGTTAAAAGTACATGTTGTTGCTGAGGGTCTTCGCCAAAATCCTGGCTTGGCGTCCAAAACTCAGTAGTACAGTTTGTTACTCAGCGACAGCCCAAATTCTGACTGCAGGTACGCGGACAGGTTTCAAACCCTGTCACACCCCAACATCAAACAAAACCCAAAAGTGATTGTAGTGAGTCAAAAAAGTGCAGGGGATCCCTCCATCAAGTTTAAAGGGATCTCTGCCTTGGGAAAGGTGCTTCGCATGTGAAGGAAGGTGCCACGGTGTGTGCGCACCATGGAGACATTTGGCGCTTCTTTAGTGGGTGAGATCTGAGCTCCAACAAGCATAACTTGGGCTACGCTCGGCCGAATTGCGCACGGTTTTGTGCGTTGAAGTGCTCATGAATAGTCCTATAATACAAATGTTTGAATTATGTCCATGTACTAAAACTTACTCAAAACTACACACTTCCCTTCCAACATTCACTGTCTCTAAATTCCTGCTCACATAGCGTGAGGTGACTAGAAAGCTCACACTCATTCTCAGATTCGCCCAAAAGGAAGAAGTGAACCACAATAGAATGGTCAATCATAGTTGGGATTTCACCACTGATGTTTCCCCACATCTATCTCCCCTCCTTTTTTAATTGTTTTTTTCTTCTCCGTGCCCTCTTATCTTCTTGGTTTTACTCCATTAAAGAATATAGTACCGTCCAACGACTCGTCCTTGCATCTTTAAATCCTGAAGTCGCAAGTTTGAATCCCAGCAGTGCAAGAAGAACAAAACAATGGGCCACTAGGCCCCTCTTGCTTGCCAACGTTGCTTGGTCATATTCCCCCCTATTCTTTTGTAGCTCTTTCTTGCTCCCTTGCTTTCTCATCTCTCTCTCTCTCTCTCTCTCTCTCTCTCTCTCTCTATCTCTCTCTCTCTGTCTCCCCCCCCCCTACCTCGTTCACTTGATTTCTTGCTTGCTCGCTCGCTCGTCCGCTCGCAGTCTCTCAATTTTCTCTTCTCTTTCTCCAATGTGCTGTTCTCCCTTGGTCCTGGTCACACTATCTCTGTCTGCTATTTGCCTTTCATGAGTTTGCTNCTCTCTCTCTCTATCTCTCTCTCTCTCTGTCTCCCCCCCCCCTACCTCGTTCACTTGATTTCTTGCTTGCTCGCTTGCTCGTCCGCTCGCAGTCTCTCATTTTTCTCTTCTCTTTCTCCAATCTGCTGTTCTCCCCTGGTCCTGGTCACACTATCTGTCTGCTATTTGCCTTTCATGAGTTTGCTATTCACCCCTTACCAAAATCAAAGCTTTCTGAAGCCTTTGTAATCTTCTTTCACGAGGGTCTTGCTTCTAACTGCGGAAACTTTCCTCTTCCAACACTTAGCTGCTAAACTACCCCACCCACACCATGGATGAGCAAAGACACGCGGTAATCACTCCACAGACAGTAAAAACCAGAACCATTAATTGTAAAATTTTCAGCAGAAGTACATCTATTGTCTCCTAGGAAAAATGGGAGTTAAAACAGTGCGCATGCAGTGTTTGCGATAAGAATCGATTCTGGCAGAAAACCTTTCACACGTAAAAACATTCCCCCTGGGCTCAATACTCAAGGAAATTGACCATGGCTTTTTGCATTGAGGACGTCTTGCATTTTTTTGTCGATGTACGCTGTAAATCCTGGGACAAAACAGAGAAACTTGACACTTTTACTTGAGAATGAAAAACGACCGACAAAATTACATATTTACCACACAACGTCATCCTCTAAACAGCTGCCTATAGCTCTTATCTTTCCTCTCATACCATGTGAGACTTACAAAACATCACAGGCTTCACTAGAACTACTCTTTTGTACTTTTTCACACTAAACCTTCCCTGATCCACTCTCAAAAGTTACAGTCAGTCATGGACACAGTCAGTGTCATGAAGTGTCAACACACATGTACACACAACCACTCACATGGGTGTAGTCAAAACATCACAGGTGCTAGAGAAGTGACGATGGTCTGCATGCATAGCTTAGCATGTGCAGAGGACAAATGATGAATGAGGTCAAAGTCCCCTGAGTAGGCGTGTGTCTTAAGGGTCACACTCTGTCACCCCCATGAGCGAGGAGCTGATGGAGAACCTGCAAATAAATGAGGCAAGTGAAAAAGAGATTCTGGGACAAGGGGAACAAGAAAGTGCAGGTCCATTAAGATATGAGCCATGGAATAGGTCAACAGAAGTAGGGGAACAATCTATACAATGTAACGGCCCGGAAGGGTCTCGACACGAAGATAAGGGAGATCACATGGAGAAAACTCCTCAAAGAGTAGTGCGTCATGCGATTTGATGATGTGGTGCCAGACAGGATCCCAGAACTGCCAAGCCTTTAACTGACAAGCCACCCTGAGAACGGTGCAAATACCACCACCGGGAGCCATGCTGGTTCTTAGGGAGCCATCTACTGGCAACGCAATTCTACATGCGCGCATGTGAAAGATCGGCACGCTGCCCACACCAATGTTGGTAGGGAGTGAAAGGACGGGGCAAGGAATTGTGGGGGACTCTATTTCAAATAGAGGTCATGTACACTATGGCTTGAAATAAGAAGCCCTCGGACAGGCGATATTCAACGCACATAATGTAGTCCATATCAGCCATGGTGCAGTTCCGTCACTGAGAGACACCAATCTGCTCCGGAGTGCAGGGCATGGTGGTCTCACATCTGATCCCCTTGCTATGGAGGAAAGCATTTGCCTCCCGCAGAAAATCACCACTCCGGTCGGAACGGGAGCGGCAAAGGGGATAGACACATTTGTGCTCCGCGGCAAGTAGCCAAGCAAGAATTGCAACCGATGGGATGCTCTTCTGCCTGAGGCAGAAAACACACACAAAATGAGAGAAGTTGTCAGTGAGGCTGAGAATGCAACGTCCACGCTCCGTAACACTCTCGAAAGGTAAGGAACCCATGAGCTCAGAACGGACCAAATCAAGTAGGTGGGAGGCTTGAGAAGAGGATACATGATACGAGTACCTGTGCATCTTTCCCTGAACGCAATAGATCCATCCAGTTTCGCAAGGCAACCAAAAGGTAGCTGGGTGAGGCCAAGTGCAGGCAACGTGTAGAGCATGCAAAGAACAGAAGAAACAAAAAGGTACGTGGCATAGGCAACAGTTTACAAGGTGAGTATGCTGTAGGGATAGAGTGCTTGTGACAAAGACGTGTGTTCCGTCCAAAGACATGGATGAGGACGCGGAGGATACCACAAGCTATCACAAGAATGTGCATGTACTATCATGTGACCAGACGAATGAAGAGCAACTGTGCCAACATCGCAAGCCTATAGAACATCCATGCTCATGTCATCAAGAGCAGTGAAGGACAGAAGGCTGAGTTCAAGGCCTGTCACATACAACACATCGCCGATGGAACTCTTGTTCTTCATCACTCTGTTTGTGTTGTCTTGTGCGGGGTCAAATGCAAAAATCTATATCTGGTGCCATCGCTTTCTTCCTCTTCTCCCTCAGTTGGCACTGTTCTTTTCCATGTCTCACCTTCTTTGTTGCCTCATATCGTTCAAACATTGCATTTTTATCCAGGCCATGTGCACACTGATGTCATCACCAATGTGCTCTTCTTTCAATCCGCTGTTGGTCTCCAACCAACCACTTTCCCTTCCCTTACCATTGTGACGTCCTTGATTGTGCTTAGGGAAAAATGCATCATTCCACCATTTCTTCCTCTGAGTCTCAGTCTGATCACTGTGGTGTTCATGCTAATGTCATGGACCATCTGTCCCATGAAGTTCTTGGTGATGTTTGGTGCTTCTTCTCTGGGTTTTGCTGGATCTTTGCTCTTCGTCACAAGAGGGATGTTTGTGCGCTCATTGAATCCTGGCTGGTTCAGGCTGAGCATACCTGCATCGGTCTCTACACGATTTTTTTAGTGATTCTGGCGATGAGATTCTCGGACCCACCACCCGCCTTCTTGAGTCGAAGGGGGTGTGTGTGGAGACCTTGGCTCTATACACATCCCAGAAGAATGACATCTATGAGTGTTGGAAACATACCCTTACGGACGGCGTGCACAATCTACTGTCAGAGGCTAGTCTTCCACATCTCTTCACATTTGAGGCCATGTGCTACATGACATGGATATAGAATCGTGCTCCCCATGTCCCTCTGCCTTGCACCGTCATGACCATTGGCATGGAAACTGTGCTGACCTCCGCCTTGCTTGCGTCTGGGACATCATTGTGGCCATTTGGCTCCGTAAGGATTTGCGGGATAGAAAAATCTCTCCTTGCAACCGTCATTGTCCATGCTTGGGCATGTCTGCATAGCCTAAGGCATGGAGCTTTTGACTAGACATTTGCAACCGTTGTTCACTACACCATAACTTGTGGTGCACAATTACTGGGAACTGAAATAGATGGAACTGAACAACCGACTAGACGTTTGCAATCGGCTGTGCAAGAATGTGAATAATTCTTTTACAGCCGGTCGAACTAGGAAAAAAGCATAATCCAGACCTCTGGTTTTTCTGATGGCATCGAAAAAGTCTGCCAGCTGCGGAAGACCCTCTATGGTATGAAATGTTCACCCCGGTTTTGGAACCAGGAGATCAATTCAACCCTGGAGAAAGGGAGGTACTGACATAGCACAGTAGATCCATCTCTCTTTGCCACTCCACCATCAACATCATTTGTTGGCATCCTCCTCTATGTGGATGCCCTGCTGATTGCATCACCTGGTGGAGGGGGCTGTGCACTATGTGAAGTCACTGTTGTAGTCCATGTACAAAATGAAATACCTGGGGCTAGCTCGTGTCTC
>SZWC01002758.1:180627-200415 GCA_023375785.1 Penium margaritaceum
CACTAGAAGGGAAGATGCCGCCTTTGCTGTGGACCTCCTGGCTCAGTTCTCACAATTTCCTAGGACGTAACATGTGGAGGCCGCATTGCTTGTTGTCAGGTACGCACTTTCCACTGCCTGAACTGGTCTTTGCTACTGAGGTGGGGGGGTCGGCATCTCAGAGCAGCAGAGCAGCGGACAGATGGACAGAATTTCAGAACCGAAGAGAGAGGGGGGGGGAGGGGGATGATGTGGAACGGAGTGTAGTCCAATGTCAAAGATTGCTGAGCATACTGGTTACGGCCGAGGGGCCTTCTTCAGTGCTCTACTTTGACAACAATGGCGGACTGACACAGATAGTTGCACATCACAGGTAGGTGGTGACGGACAAAATGTAGGGACACAACCTAAGTTCTACGGACGGAGCCGCGAGGAGCATTTGAGGCCTTGCGGACGATGCCACGGCAGCCAGCTCATCGCTTGCATTGCGCAGCGTCAAAGCAATAGCAGCGCATAGGAGGTTTCGAGGTTGCCTCGTCACTTTTTTTATTGTCGGTCGTGGGTTGAGCCTGGACCTGACAGTAAAGGAACGCATTTTTGCGTGGAAGGGTCCACACCAATATCACTCGGAGGGAGAACACAGTAGGCTTTATTTTTTCTAAACGCTTTGCAAAGCGTTTTAGAAAGAACCCCAAGTGCAGGCCCTCTGTTCGTGGGTTCAGAGAGGCTTTCAGCACAAGGGGTCTTCGTCCGAGTGAGATTGGGAAAAAAGTGAGTCGCCGCTTGGCTGCTATGATTTCTCCCGGCCGTTGTGCGTGTGTGATTTGGAGAAAGAGGGGGAGCAGGAACTTGTGGGGATAACCACGTGCTCGAAGCCGGGAGAAGAATAACTCCTCGAGCTTTGTGAACTCCGTTGCTGACGAGGTTCTGAGAAGATACCTCTGTAGTTCCGCTGTCACAAAGGCCCGAAGGCAGCTCCTTGGATGGTAGCTGCTGAATGGGAGGTACAAGTGTGTGTTCATCTGCTTCTGGTATGTGTTGACATCCAGAAACCGATGGGTCTTGAACCTTTCACCTTTGTAGAGGTGGAGATCCAGGAAAGCAACTGTTGAGGAAGAGATCTCCCATGTCAACTTGATGTTGCTGTCCAGATTGTTGAAGGTGGAGAGGTAGGAGTTGAGGCTGCTGGAATCCCCGGCCCATACAATGAAGCCGTCATCAATGTACCTGCGGTGTAGTAGTGCTTGGACCCCAGTCTGCTGTTGTAGCTCAAAGTCCAAGTAACTCATGAATAGTACCGCAAAGGCAGGGGCCACGGGGGTGCCCATAGCGGTGCCTTTCACCTGTTTGAAGATTTCACATAGGAGTTCCGCATTACCCAAGACAAAAGACGCATGCTAGCAGGGGTGCGTGGGTGATGTGCTCTCATGAGCAGCTCTTCAATGCAGCTGATGGCTCTGATGATGGGGATGCTTGGGTACAAGGCAATGACATCATATGTTGCCAGCACGACTCCAGGGGGGAGTTGTAGCTCGTCTAGCTCGAGCAACAAGCTGAGGCTATCTTTTAGAAAGGTCGGCTGCTGCTGAACAACAGGTTGGAGTTCTGAATCCAACCATCGAGATGCATTGGTAGTAATCCAGTCAACGGATGTAGCAATGGGACGCCCGACGGGGGGGGGGTTTTGTGTACTTTCAGAATTGTGTAGAAAGCTCCTGGCCGCCATCCTTTCTCTGGTTTCTGGACGAAGAAATCCCAGACAGAGAGAGGGAGCAGCCCTGAACTCTTGAACAGCTCCTTGATAGCTATCAGGTCGTCCAGGATCCGTTGCTGATTGAAGTTGGCTCTATGGTAGGTGCTTTCATCGTTGAGGTGGGTGAGGCAGTCTGTGATGTATCTGCTCCTGTCCAGCACAACAATGCCTAAGTTTTTGTCGGCTGCCTTGATGACAATGGAGCTGTCATCCATCAGGTTGCTGAGGGCAGTCCGCAGGCTCTTAGGAAGTGACCAACGCTTTGGAGGTGTTGTCAAAGCGTACATGTCCGACACGTCAGTGATGAATCTTTCCATCTCATCCTCAATTGCTCTTGGAGCCGGAGGCTGCTGCCAAGAGGGGTTGGGGACTCGGAATTTGGGGATCTCCTTGTTGGGACTGTCATGAAAGAACCAAGCAAGTCTGACTTTCCTGAAAAGGTCATTGAAACTGGGTAGGATGTCTGAGAGGAGGCAGAGCTTGGGTTTTGAAGAAGAAATTCAGACCAAGGCCAAGAAGAGAGAGCTCGTCATGAGAGAGGGGGCAGGAGGAGAAGTTGTGGATGCCTCTGTTTGTGATCCGGTTGTCGATCTGCGTGGGGGTCATCCGGCCGAACAGTTCCAGAGCAATCTCATGTTGAGATTGCTCTAGGATCTTGTGGCGGGTCCGGGGCCGGACCCAAGAAGTCCGTTTTTTGGAACCTCTGTGGCAGGTCCATGTCCTCCCTTCCTTCCCCGTCCATTCCGACTGGTCTGGTTGGTCTGAGTGGCAGCAGCAGTGTTGGAGGAGCCGGGGCCCTTGTGATTGCCACGGTTGTTGCCGTTGTCGGGCCCTGTTTTGGGTCCGTTGTCGGTCTTTTGCTGCGGCTCTTTCTTTGGGGGAGGCTCCTTGATGTTAGCTGCCCCGAGGTTGGAGGAGGATTAGGGTTTAGGGTTAGGTGCAGCCGTTGGATGCTTCTTGAGGGCTGCAGCCAGTTGCTCGTTCACCTCCATCGGCAGTTGCCGCTCCAGCTCTTTCCTGATGATCTCCATGGTGGATGAATCTTTATCCATGGATGTTGTTTCACCTCGGGCGGCCAAGAATTCGGCACGTGCCTGTTCTTCCTTGCACTCAGCACCGATCCGAGTGACTTCATGGGTGGCGATGAGCTGTTTGACATGTCGCTTGGCTGTCTCCATCGTTTTTGCTTTCCACGTCTCACAGAAACTGCTCATATCAAAGACTGTGGAGATGGTGGAGGCCGTAGAGGGATTTGTGTATAGCTCCGTGAGCCGCTGGTCCATGGTCGTTCTCAAGGAAAGAAGGCGTTCAAACACCACCTTCCGTACTGCACGCTTGGCGTCGATGACTGCTTGATGTTGCAGCTTGATGTAAGCGTTGTGTGTTTCTTGCATCTTGGCTGTCCATTCTGCTTTGACGTCTGGTTCGTCTCCGCTGTGAAGGGGAGGGCAGGCAACTTTGCAGGAGTTGGCTACTTCGCCGTTTGCTTGAATCATCAGCAGCTTACAGATGGCGTGGCCGAGTTTGGTCAGAAGTTTGAGGTGGGAAACAGACTCGTCCACGTACGCTTTGGCCACGTCTGCAAATTCTTTTGGTGCAGATCCGATGTCGCTTTTGATGGTGATGAGGCCAGGGAACGCAGGGGAAGCTGGTACCACGTTAGAGGAGGCTCCGTGGCCTTGTGCCGGGGTAGAGGCGCCAGCGGCGGTGGTATTTACGGCGGCGGATGCAGCTGATGAAGCTGCCGCTGCTGCTGCTGCTGCCGATGCGACGGCGGCGGCTGCTTGGGCTGCTTGAGCTGCTTCCAGAGTTGCCGCGTTAGCAGCCACGTTGGCAGGTGCCATCTCTATGTTGGCTTCAGGCTCAAAAGTATCCCGCACGACGAGTGCAGTGTTGACGTCCACCGGTGCGTGGACGTTCATTGCGGACGCGTTGACGCTTGTGTCGTTGACGGGGTCCGTTGCCGTCCTCTGGCGTGGAGGAAGAAGACTATGGAGTAGAGAAGAGTTTTCAGGTTGAGTGTCGTCTAGTCTGTCGAGAGCTCCGGCTCGTGAGGCTGAGTTGTCTACAACAGAGGGGGGGGGGGGTTCGGCATCTCAGAGCAGCAGAGCAGCGGACAGATGGACAGAATTTCAGAAACTGAAGAGAAAGGGGGGGGGGGGGGGATGTGGAACAGAGGGAATTCCAATGTCAAAGATGGCTGAGCATACTAGTTACGGCCGAGGGGCCTTCTTCAGTGCTCTACTTTGACAACAATGGCGGACTGACACATACAGTTGCACATCACAGGTAGGTGGTGACGGACAAAACGTAGGGACACAACCTAAGTTCTACGGACGGAGCCGCGAGGAGCATTCGAGGCCTTGCGGACGGTGCCGCGGCAGCCAGCTCATCGCTTGAGTTGCGCAGCGTTGAAGCAATAGCAGCGCATAGGAGGTTCCGAGGTTGCCTCGTCACTTTTTTTATTGTCGGTCGTGGGTTGAGCCTGGACCTGACAGTAAAGGAACGCATTTTGTGTGGAAGGGCCCACGCCAATATCACTCGGGGGGAGAACACAGTAGGCTTTATTTTTTCTAAATGCCTTGCAAAGCTTTTTGGAAAAAATAAAGCCTATTGCTTGTTGTCAGGTAAGCACTTTCCATTGCCTGAACTGGTCTTTGCTACTGGGCACAACCGTTAGTTATCGTTGGTGGTTATACTGAAAGCAACTGGGCCCATCATGCAGATGTTTGTAGTTTAACTAGCTACATTTTTCTTGCAGGGAGGACGGATCTCCCATGAAAACGCAGTAAGCAGGGCTGTGTGGCATGCCGTTCTAGCAAAGCAGAACATGTTGCTCTTGTACGTTCCATGTACACACGACGTGCAAACCCCATATTGGGGTATAGAATTTTATGTTTTGCGTGGGTGCCACCCGTGCAAAACATAGAAAACCCTAAACTATAATACGGGGATTTGTGCGCCAAGAAACAAAAGAGAAAGAGGTCATCACTTGATCGCGATCTCGTGAGGGAGTGGGAGCCGCGATCAAGTGAGAGTGTCACATAACCCTCCTCACCATGCTCTATCAGCGACACATGTCGCTGATCATAGATGGTCAGTGAGCCACATATCATGGTTTTCTTGGACTACTGGATATGGGATACCTTGAATTTTGCTTGTGGGTGTGACAGGGTCAACCCATTGGTTGTGCGGATATGCTGGCTGATTTGCCTTGGTAGATAAGTCCCAATCCATTGTTTTCTCCATTTGATGGCATATTGATTGTTTTTTGTGTAACCAAGGTAATAGATGCCTTTCTTTGAACTGTTTCTTACTATTGTTTGAGTCCCAACAAACTTTGGACTTGATAGCACTGTAGAAAGCGGTCAATTGCATCCTCTGCTACCTACAGGCAACGCAACACAAGCGCCTAATTTGAGAGCCGGGCGCATTCCGACCCCTTGCAGTCGGTCTACTATGCAGATGTGGACCACGCTAGAGATGTGGAAAACAGGAGGTCCGCATTCAAATTTATAACCCCCTCCTCGCAGATGCAATGGTATTGTGGTACAAAAAGAAGCAAGAGGACATTGCCACCTCCACAGTGGCATTGGAAAACATTGTTCCAGCAGAAGAAGTCAAGGAGGTGCTGAGGATGTGGAGGATTCTGGGGTAGCCAGGTGCATCTCAGTACGGACCTGTGGTTGTACTTGAACAAAACCAGGGTGCCATCAACCTGACCAGCAATCCGACACAGAAGCGGAGGACAAAGCGCATTGATGTGCATTTTCACTACACACAAGGCATGGTGGCAAAGGGCCAAGTGGCGTTGCAATATTGTGGCACCATCAATATTCGTGTGGATTGCATGACCAAGGCATAGCTACATGAAAGACACGCAGTCAGCGTCACAGAGCTCAAACTGACAAGCCTGGATGGACTAGAGTGTACTGCGGAAGATGTGCAAGTGCACGCAATAGATCCAGAAGTGGTAATGTCAAAGGGGTGGCATGCTAAATGTTGGCCCTCACAACTGTGGGTAAGGAATTTCCTCAGCTTTGCGCGGAAGGACAAGCCCGAATCGCATTACTCTTTTGGTAGGTCAACCAGCTTGTTCACACCATGCACGCCCATGGTAACGAGTTCCTCCCTGGAGGTTGCATTCAACCAAGTAGCCTCAGGTGTGGCCTTTGAATCATGGAGGCTTTGTGGGTCAGACGCATGTAAAGACTGCTAGGCTTACATAGATGAGCAGTGCTAAGGCCCAGTGGAGTGCTGGAAAACACAATAGAGACACTGCGTTGATTCTCCTGGGAAATTAGGGACTATCCCAAACCGGACCCAAGATAAAGGTTCATCATGACGGCAGTAAGGGCAGTCAGGCCCTCTTTCCTAGGTCCCTACTCACCACAGAGTAAGAAGGGGTTGAGGGAAGGAGAACGGTTGCTGGGGGTGGCCAGGCAATATCAAAGCACGGGCTTAAGGGATGTGCTAGGTTGCATGGAAAAAACATGGCTACCACAAGCTCATGTGTATGTTGGACCAACAGTAGACAAGAGGACGCAGGGGCACGACGGGTTACTCCATCAGGGTGAACGGCTCAGGAGAATTCTCTTGCAAGGGGTGCTCTCAGGGTAGACAAAAAAGTTTTCCCTGGGAGGATCGGAGGCCTCAGCATGTGGGGCGGAAGGGCTAGTTTCCTGGATGTAGGAGTCAACAGCCGGAGAGGTGGACTTGGTTGCTTGGTGAATCAAGTCAGCGGCCAGAGAGAAGGACTCAAATGTGGTTCTGGTGTGGGTGGTGAGGGGGGGGGGGGGTTCAGGTGTGTGTGGAGGAACAGAGAAGATTGGTTTCTCAGGTAGCGCATCAGAACTATGGACGCAGAGCGACAGGGAGCATCATTGTGTACTGGCCCAAAATCTCCTCCACTTGTTGGCAGTAACAGGCCTGGAAAGGTCCCTGAGCAGACAAGAGGGAGTTAATGCTGGAAAGTATCCTCTAACAACATACTGCCAAACAACTTGATGTTGCGCTGCCTAATTGGATCTCAGAGCTGCCAGGCCTTAGAATAAAGGGACACGTTGACAAAGGTGCACAACCGTCCACAAGGGGCCACCTTGCCATCCCATTGGTCCTTATGGAGCCAGAGGCTTGTGACATACCCCTAGGTGGCCGGTGCCCACACCAAAGCTGATAGAGATTGATGGGGTGAGGCAGGTGACCGTTTGGGACTCTATTCCAGACTCATATCATGTACGCCATGGCCGATTATGTTCATTGAGTGGTACCCCATCACAGCTTGCTTCCCAAGTTCAAGAATCTTCGTGAACCTATGAAGCATGAGAATGAGATTGGTAACCCAATAAGTGTGATGTATATGATGCATCTGTGTAATCTCATGAAACTTAATAGTTTGTGTGTCTTCATCAACAACATGATTGATGCACTTGATGTCGTATACCTGTCCTAACTGAGTAGAATTGACAGTCCCGATGTTGCTAGTGATTGTATTGCTGGGCTGGCATAGGGTTCCACCTACTGCTAGTTTTTTAAGTAATGACACTTGGGATAGCTGATACTAGGAGTGAATTTCTATGAGATTTCACCAGTCCAGGTAGCTCTCTTATGAAGCTGTTTTTTTTTTGGTTTGTGTTGCAGTGAGGAAACTTGAAAATGAAGCATCATAAAAAGGTGATTAATGCATGCTAAATCCTTCACATTTAATGTACTACGAGAGCTGATGAAGTTGGAGGACCGTAGCGGCAAGTCGCGGGTCGAGTGATGAAAGAGGCCGCAACGCCAAGACACGGACCGAACGATGAACGATGGAACTGAAGGCAAGGCAGAGCCCAAGCTTGCATAAGAAGAATGCTGAACAGAGCGGAGGCAATGATGAAAGCGGGTACTTTGCCATGGTGGTGAGCCATGGGTCTTAGTGCAACTCGGGGAGTAGGGCCGAAGCCCAGGCTAAGAGAGAATGAAGCAACTGATTGACCACAAAGGGTAACTTTCCTACTACATTGAGCATGTTCAAGTACTCTAGTGCCCCTATTCTAGGAGCACCACCGTCTACGGTGGGCATTATGAGAGATGGCGTGAGAGGCTTGTTAGAGTTCTAGTGACATATGGGATACCGTAGCAACTCTGCGCTAGTTGCCCGTTGCACAGGATAGAGGCCCATATGTGGTCGGTCCTTGTGGTAGAATGACAGGACCCGACCGTCAGCACGTAGCAATGATGGAGTTGGGAGGGGTCTGCCGGCGGAGTTTGGAGCTCTCTAGTAGTCGGGATTGGAGGGCCACAACGTTAGGTGGAGAGCGCGCGTACACCGTTGATGGGGCACCGGTAATCTGGTGGCACATTTGGTTGGTTGAGTGGTGTGCCCATTGGCTGTCGGTCATGCACGGCAGGTTGGGCCATTGTTCTTGGCATTGTAGTGAGCTGAGCTGGTCCGCTCATGAATGTTGTTGGAATCATCCGTGTGGACCAGGGAGAGGTTTTTTGGCCTTGTAAGACACCGAGCTGAAACCGTCTGCAGCCTAGTGGTGTTTGGAGTATTTTCCTGACACTGTTAGGAGCACGACTTGTTTTGAACAAGGCTTAGAGGTGAAGCCTGCACTTTCTGGTCAACACACGATATGTGAACAGGGTTGTAGTGGGCTTCAGAGGCACTTAAGTGTAAAGAAAACTTTGAATCAATTTCGGTGTATTTTTTGGACAAGGGCATGACCTGACGAGTTATGTGGCTACTCACAAACTGTATGAAGCACTGAACCACACTAAACTCTGATCAGCATATTGACCGCTTCACGATCCGATATGCATCCTTTTGCTATGGCTCTTACCATTACGCTGAAGTGAGGGCCTCTTGACAGAGTGCCCTCAAGCACCAACACATGCACCACACCATCATGGCCAAGGTGCAGTTTTGGAACCCTTTTGAAGCACCCCAGATTGACAGGTATCAAACCAGGTGCGTGGATTTGATGGGGTCTGAAAGCAGTCTGCATATCCACAGTCAAGTTTATGACCAAGTTCCTGCATTACTAACTGTACTACAGAGCCACGGACTCTAAATCCGGATTTGGGCCATGTCTCCCACTATCACCTGGGACGGCTGCAGCAAAATGTGGTGGCACAATCTGGCGGAACCATTGCACTGCAATCCAACACCACAATCTGGCTAAAACATTCCAGGAACAAGATGCACTCCTGAAAAGCGCCCAAAATCCCACTTCAAACATGAGAGCCCATAGCTTCCTTCACACTTTTCTGATTCATGTTGATTTCAATTTGGCACACTGCCAATCTTCAGCAACTATGATGAAGTTTTTCTTCCACAGACCAGGCTGAGGTGTATCTGAAATGACAGCAAATCAACCCTTCTTGCTGGATCACAAAGTGATCGGCACAAAGTGCCGTGCTGCCTTGTCGGCAGCCATTGCCACATGCCTTTTCCGTATCCTTTCCAGCCACAGCTGCTATGCCGTATCACATGGTGCTCCATCACTTTCCCTTGAGCAGACACGCTTGTTCCATTGCCGCCTTTTCCATGTGCATCCTGCTACAACACATAGCTAATTGCATCATCAGACTGTGGTTAGTCTTGACCTGAGTGTGTCCCGTATCCCATGCACTGCTGACTGCCTTCATTGTGTGGAAGGCAAAGTGCATTGCCCATCTTTTCCAAAGTTTGATTTATGGGCACTTCACCTGCTTGCACTCGTTCAAGGGAATTTCATGGTTCCTCTCCCTGATTTTCTGGGCCCAGTTAGTCGTCATGTGCTCTGCTTGGCAAGTAACCTCTCTCACTTTCGCTAGATCCTTGCCCTCTGCTAGAAGAGTGACATTAGTCTCACATTAAAGTCTTGGCTTTTCCAGGCTGAGCGTATTTGTTGGCACAAGCTGCTAGTATATTTCTCTGATTGTGGTGGAGAATGTTTCTTCCCTCCTGTTCCAAGGGGTGCATTTGTAGCTCTCTGCTCTGCATAGACCATAACTGCATGGCGTCCCTAAACACTGGAATCATACTCTAGTTGAAGGTGTATGCGCTCTTCTTTTTAAGTCTGGCCTCTCTCTGCTGTTTTTTATTGAGGCCATGTCCAACAAGACATGAGTGTGGGGTCGCATTGACCTCAGTCAAATGGTCGTCGCGCTACTCTTTGTCGTGCTCAAGTGTGGGGTAGCACTGCTTGCGTTTGGATTATGAGGAACAAAGAAATGGTAAGAAATGGCAATTTCACACCACCATTATTGGTGTTGTTTCTTGGATGCCTCCTACCAGTCCAAGGTTTGGCAATTGTAGGATCTTGAGTGTGGTTGGGTTGGTGAGTATCGTGACGCTATTTCCTTTCAGAAAACTTTTTCTTACAATAAAGCTCCTTCTGTCTTGTCGCTTTTTGGTAGTGGCTTCTCTCCCTTCTCTCCGCTTGCAAACCCTCATCACCTCCTGCCACATCCATGGGAGGAGGTGTGTATCATCACACATGTTTTTCCCTTACACATCCACGCCATGACCTGCGTTGTCTACATCGTTGTCCCTCCTCCCTCGAACATCGTTGAATACATCATCTCCTGTTGCATCGGCATCGTCCTCTCTGTCATCTTATGGTGCATCTGTGCCATCTGTTGTACTCGCGTCATGGTCTAAGTGATCTCCGGCCACATCTGCATCGCCACCAGTAGCGTTTCCTATCGCATCTGTGTCATCGCGTGCATATACCCCTGTCACGGATGCATTGCCGCCTGTTGCATCACTGCCGATACCAGCATTGTTGCCTGCGTTGGTTGTTGTGGTTCCCTCTACAACCGACCTAGTAGTGCCTTTGCATCTCCTTGTCTCCTGCCCATTCATTCAAGCGCCTAGCGGCCTGATTATGGTCCCTTTTCCATTTGTATTGCCCCCTCCAAGCCCTTTTCCCACATAGTCTGTCCATCCAATCTGCCATGATGTTGATGGCTCAACATAGGCCGCTCCTACCACTGGTGTTGACATGCTTGGTCTACCTGTGGCTGTGGTGCAACCTAGCACCGCGCTCGGATACTCCATCATTAATGATGAGTTCCACATAGTGCCATGGCTTCTGAGTCAAGTCAGGCTGCAAAAGGCTCCTCAAATGCTAGTGTACTCGTAGCCACTGGCACTACAGTGCTTCCGCCTGAATGAACCACCATGCAACAATCCCGCTCTGCCGCGGATGCGACACTTAGCGAGAAGTCTCTGCGCAAGGAGCTAGCTGCCATCTAGGACCACGCGGTTCATCAAACTGTGAAGCTCCCTCATGGTCGGAAGGCGATAGCCGCCCCCTCACTATAACTTATTGTTTGTTGTTCACAGAACAATGAAAGAGGGTAAATCTCGGTTTCAATGAGAAGTGTGTTCAGACCTCCCATGAGGTTGTTCTGTTGGTTTTCACGCATCTCTCATTGAACTCTGTTGTTTCCTCCCGGCTTGTGTACATCGGCGTGCAAATGACTGACTATGAGACTCGACACTCTTGGAGTGTCGTTCGGTGCAGCCGACACACGCTGAGGCCCACTCATAGCTCGCTGGAGCCTCCTCCCTCCGGCGACGCGCTCAGCTCTATCAGCACGCCTCCTCGGCGGTCGGGCCACCGGCAGTCACTGCCACTGCAGATACTATCTACATGCACCCAGCGCTGCTTCTGGCTGTGCCTTTGCGTCTGCACCGTCATGCTCTGCCTAGGGTCAATGTCCCCTACAATGTGGCACTGTTTGGCTGATTGGTTGATTGTCGTAGACACTACCTGGGTTCGGGCAGCCATAACTCTTTGATGCTATTTTCCTAGCTGATTATGAACGCATGACTGTGTTTGCAGCGTCAGTATTAGTGTATGGTCCAGTTTTTAGGCAAAACGGACGACGCCTGGGTATTGGGCTCTCGGGCGTCTGGCAGGGCCCACCGAGAAAACCCTGCCTGGCAGAAAATAGGTCTAGGTCTATTTTTTGGTTGGTTGGTTAGCTCAGTAACAAGTTCTACACTAGAGGGGGGGAGCTAGAACTCGGAGGCGTTTCCCATTGTTGCTCATTCTTCATTCCTAATCAGTCACTTTTGGTTTTTAGTTGCTTTCTGACGCTAACACTGGCGCGCGCGTTTCTGAGTAACAAACCAAGAGCTTCCCGACTTCGACTCTAGAGCAGCAGACTGAGGAGGCAGCAGACTTCAGCAACGAGCGTGGAACCCCGCACACTGCATCAACAATGCTGCTGCCCCAACCTGCTGCCTAGCTTTTCTTGCTTGGTATTAGAGCCAGAGCGTAGCAACAGCAGCATAAGACTGGCGTACAGGTGCCAGACAACGCCCGCAGACCCCCATACGCGCCAATGCAGTGGAAATGCTGCCGGATGTTTCGGGCAGCATTGACCCGCCTGGTGGCGGTGTCGGATTTCTTCCCACGGCCACTAGGCCAGGGGAAGTTAAGTCGAATTTTTTTCGGTAGCACTGACACCCACGCATGAAGCGAGGAGGTGAGCGGCAGGCCGCATCCGAAACTTGTGGGCAATGACGCACGCTGCAACGTCACCCAGGTGGAGTGGTTGGCACCAGCAAGTAGCAAAAGTAGTCTGTAGCAACGGCAGCCGCAGACAATGGCAGCGAGCAGTGCCACCAGCAGCCAGCACCAGCTGCGTGTAGCAGCATCAGCGGGCAGCAGGAGCAGCAGTAGCTCGCAGTAGCCCGTAGTAGCAGCATCGCGTAGCAGCAAGCAGCAGCAGCGGCCAACAGCAGCAGCCCGCAGCAGTAGTAGCAACGGCAGCAAGCAGCACCAATAGTAGCAACGAGCAGCAGCGGCAGCAAGTAGTAGCAGCAGCAGGCTAGAGCAGCCGCAGCAGCAAGCCGCAACAGCAGTTACCTGCAGCAACAGTAGTAGTGAGCAGCTACCGACAGCAGCCAGCAGCGGCTGCTGTTGCTCACAGCCCGTAGCTCTCTACGAGCGACGGGCTGTGGGCAGTGAGCCCGCTGCTTGCAGCGAACAGCGTGCTCGCTGCCCGCTACCCACAGCAGGTAGCGGAGCCCGTTGTGACAGACGAAAAGGAAAAGAAAAACAAGAAGAAAATACCCCACCACACCAACTCCTCTGCCGTGGCTGTAGGAGCTACCATAGCTGTTGTAGTAGCCACAGCAGCCGTAGTAGCCCAAAGTAGTAGCAGCAGCAGTTGCTACTACAACTACAACCACAGTAGTAGCAACAGCAGCAGCATCAGCAGTAGCAGTAGCAGCAGCAGCAGCTGCATAGCAACAGCTGCTGTAGGAGTAATAATAGCAGCAGCAGAAACAGCAACAGAAGCACCAACAATAGTAGCAATTGCAACAACAGTAACAGCAGAAGCAACAACAACAATAGTAGTACTTGCTGGAGCAGCGGCCCCAACAACAGCCGCTGCTGAAATCAACATCCCATAACTGACGTCATTACTGATGTCATCAACAAAAAAAGGAGGGAGGCGGAAGAAAACCAAAAGGCGGGCAAGGAGTCATCTACAGCAGTAGCCTAGTAGATAACGTGGCGGCAGCTGCTGACGTCAACCGCCCTGAGCTGACATCACTTCTGACATCAGCAACAAAAAAAACAACCAAGGGACACCAAACCATGGCTGGCAGCCCCAGTGGGGAGGGGTCCTCCTCTGTCGGGGGGACCCCTAGCACCCCTTTCTTGTAGCAACAGGAGCAGCAACAGGAGCAGAAGCAACATCAGCAGCAGGAGCAGTAGCAAAAACAGCTACAACAGTAGTAATAGTAGCAGCAACAGCAGCGGCAGCAACCCTCTGGTGCCATTGGCAGCAACCTTGACCCCGTGGCTGCTCTTCAGCAACATCTCGCCACCTTGACGCAGTAGCTTGCAGCGTTGTAGCCATTGGCCTCCCAGACTGCCACCTGTGCGCCGCCACCATTCATCCCTCCAGGGCACGCCAGCCCAGCTGTCTCTGCCGCCACGCACTACTAGACACAACAGTAGACTCAGCGCCAGCGGCAGATGGTGACCTCCGTCCTCGGCCCCACTCTAGGCGCCGGTCGCATGCAGAAGGACTCTGAGACGAATCCACCATTGCTTCAGGCCGGCGAGCAGTTGCGGAGCTGGGAGCTCAGCTTCCGGATCTGGGCACAGGGTGAGGGCCTGTGGGCATACTTCACCTTCCAGTATGACCCCACCCTCGCCGACCAGTTATATGCCGCCAGTCACGTCGTACGTGCTCTAGTCCCTGTCGCCCCTCTGGCTTCCCACCTCGCCCTAGAGCCCTTTCTCGGTGACTTCACCGCTTGTGCCACCCCAGACCCTACAGCCGCGTGGCATGTCCTCATTGGTCCCCATCGCTTGTACAGCGAGGCTGAGACCAGCGGTCTGTTGTGGGAGCTCAACTCCCTGCACATGGGGGAGACGGAGACGATCACCGCCTACTGGCAGCGGGCGGAGGACATCCTTGGTCGCCTCAGCACCTCTGCCCCACCCCCTCTGGTCGCACTCCTCACCATCAAGTGCAGTGGCACCAACGCGTACGCAGACGTCTTCGTGCACTGCTCCTAGGACGTCCTCTCCACCATGGCCACCCAGGGCACCCTCATGCCCTGGGCATGCAAGCTCTTCCTCCGGATTGAGGAAGCTCGTCTGGAGTCCCAAGTCCAGCTCACGGAGGCTCTCGCCTCCCCTGCCGTCGCCTCCGTGGCCATCGCCTCCCCCCTCGCAGCTACCTCATCATCGACGGGGATGAAGAAGCATCGGAACAAGAAAGGCAAGGGTCAATAGCAGCAGTAGCAATAGCTACCATGGACCGGGTCCAGCGGTGGCGGCTCGGTCTGCCACAACTGTGGTCAGCCCGGGCACGGGTGGTACACGTACCCTCTACCGACGGACGAGGCGCACATCATCGCCACCATGCGTCACCAGCGGGAGCACCGTCTCGCCTCTGTCGCCGTAGTTGTCGCCGGCGCTCACGCCTCCGCCTCGTCCAACAGCTCCACCAATCCGGCAGCTTCACCAGTCCAGCCGACACCAGTGCCGAAACTGCACCATTCGCAGCCGTTTTCGTCTTCGTTTCCTTCACCGGCACAGTCCTCCTTCTACCCGGGCTCCGGTGTCATCACTCTGTACTCAGTCTACACTCCCGGGTCGTCCTCCTCTGAGCGTAAGCTGGAGCAGTTCATCGCACTCCAGCTCGGCCTGGCTCGCCCTCCTCCCCAGGGAAGTGCGAGTTGCATCACCTCCTTCTCCCCTGCCTAGCCCTGCATGACTAAGACTGAGTTGCGGTCATATCCCGTTTCCTTATCTGTCTCATCGTCTCCCATGGTCTCCTCTATCCCTTTCCATGACTATGTTGCGTGCCTTGACGATTGGCAGTCTCGGTTCGCGTATCCTTCCACCGCGTCTGCGTCCATTGCTTGCTGCCATGTGACTGATAGCAATCTGGCGACCCCGGTCTAGGACCCTGCTGAGACCTGGATCATCGACTCCAGGGCCACGCATCACATGACGGCCTGTCGTGAGACCTTTTGTATGGTTGGCCCTGTAGGCAATGTCTACGGTGTCTCGACGGGCTCCAGACAGGTGTTGCCTGTCCGTGGTGTTGGCATCGTTCGTTTCATGTCGGTGACGCCTTTTTGACCAATGTCTTCATCGTCTAAGGTCTCGAGCTCAGCCTCCTGTCCGTCAGTGCCCTTGACCCCATGAGCATGGACGTTCTACACTCGCGTTGTGTTGGCACTATGTCGTTGCATCCATCTGATCTTTTCGTACTACACGCCACCTCCCGTGGCAACCTGTGGCATGTACCTCGTCTCCCCTCCTCTCCTTCCGTCCCCTCCCTACCGGTTGCCACAGGCCATGTGTTTATCACCAACACACTCTCTCCTCAGCACACTCGCCTCTTGCACCGCCGTCTTTGACACGTCCACTGTGCCGGTGTGGATAGCATGCTCCGCACCCATCCGGCCAAGGGCCTTGACTCGGAGACTTTCCCTCTCCCGTGCCCCACCGAGTGCATTGATTGCGCTCAGGGCAAGATGCACCGGTCCACGTACCCTTTGTCTTCTTCCCGTGCATCCGCCCCTCTTGACCTCGTCCATTCGGATGTCGTGGGCCCTCTCCCCACTGAGTCCATCGGCGAGCATGCCCACTATGTCCTCACCCTCACTGTCGACTATTCTCACTATCGCTGGGTCTTCTGCCTTTGGCAGAAAAGCGATGTCACCCGAGCCATCCAAGACTGGCTTGTCCTTGCGGAGCGCGAGTTTGGCCACTCTCTTCGCCGCTTTCGCTCCGATCGCGGTGGTGACTACATGGATGCAACCACGACCATTCTCGCATCACGCGGGATCCACCATGAGACGTCTGCGCCCTACACGCCTGCCCAAAACGGTGTCTCACAACGGTGGAACCATACCATGGCCGACGCCGTCCACACCATGCGGACCGAGTCAGGTCTCTCCGATGGCTTCTTTTTTTAAGCCATGGCCTACATGACCTGGGTCTGGAACCGGGTTCCCCATGGCCCCCTTCCCCGCCAATCCACGCCGTACCAGCATTGGTGCGGTCAGCGCTGACCTTCGCCAGACTCGCGTCTGGGGCTGCGTGGCCATTGTGTGGCTGCCCGCCCCATAGGAGGGCAGAAACATCGCCCCCTACGGACGTCCCTGTACCTTCCTCAGTGTCTCTCGACTGTCCAAGGCCTGGCGCTTTTGGAATCCGTCCTGGCACTACATCGTCGAGTCCCGCGATGCCCTCTTTTTTGAGGACCTGTCTCCTTGCGACTTCATTCGCTCCGGCTCGTCCGTGTCTATCCCGTCGCATGGGGGAGTGGTGAGTCCTTCCTCTGTCCTACCGCTTCCAAGTGACACATCCCTCAATCCCTCTGAGCCGGCAGCCCCATTTGCGTCCGCTGGTCCCTGTGGGCCGGCAACCTCAGTCGCATCCACTAGCCCCTCCGAGCCAGCAGCCCCAGTCTCATCCACTGGCCCCTCTGGGCCGGCAGCCCCAGTCGCGTCCACTGGCCCCTCCGGGCGCATAGCCCCAGTCGCGCCCACTGGCCTCTCCGGGCCGGCAGCTTCAGTCGCGTCCACTGGCCCCTCCAGGCTAGCAGCCCCAGTCGCGCCCACTGGCCCCTCCGGGCCGGCAACCCCAGTCGCGTCCACTGGCCCCTCCGGGCCAGCAGCCCCAGTCGTGTCCACTAGCCCCTCTGGGCCAGCAGCCCCAACTGCACCCGCAGGCCCCTCCGGGCCAGGAGCCCCGGTTGCATCCGCTGGCCCCACCAGGCCAACAGCCCCGTCTGCCTCCGTTGGCCCGTCGGACTCAGTGCCATCGCCTGCCCTGCCATGCAACACACGTGTCCCAGGCGGTCGGTGAGCACGCAGACCGTCGCACCGCGCTCCGTAGCGCCTTGATCCCCTGTGGCTCCATGTGTCTCCTCTACTCCCATGGTCGTGAGTGGGGATCTTGGCACCAAGGCTCTTGGCTTGACCACCTCGGCCATCATTGCAGACCTTCACCCGGGCTTCGCACTGGGCTACGCCATGCTTCATCACGAGCATCGGCACGTTGTCGTGGCTGCACTCACGTGCATCCCACCTGGGGCTCGAGATGCACACGCTCTCTCAGTCCACTCCATAGCACGCCTGTAGGACCCAGCCACCCTGCACGAGCCACGAGCCTCTCCTAAGGCCGCACACCGGGATGCTGCCTGCGCCGATGAGCTCTCTGCCATCCGACAGCACCACGTGTAAAACCTCGTCGACCTTCCTCCATGTGGGAAGGCTACCAGTGGCAAGTGGGTCTTTCGGCGCAAATAGAAGCCCGACGGGTCCTTGGACAAGTTCAAGGCCCGCCTTACAGCCAAGGGGTTTGCCTAGATTGCGGGTTGGGTGGATTACGCCAGATCTTTGCCCCAGTTGGCTAGTTCTCCACTAGCCGTGCGCTCTTCAGCCTGGTCGCCCAGCATGGGTGGGAGCTGCATAAGATGGATGTGAGCAACGCTTTTCTCCATGGCTTAATGGAGGGTGAGAAGCTCTACATGGTGCAGCCCCCAGGCTTCGACGATGGCACCGGGAGAGTCTGGCCACTACGGAAGGCCCTCTATGGCCTGAAGCAGTCGCCTCGGTGCTGGAACCAGGAGATCAGCAACAAGCTCCTTCGCGGCGAGTTCCAGCGCAGCACCGCTGACCCCGCACTGTTTTTCAATCCGCGAGGCTTGACTTTCGTTGCTGTTCAAGTTTTCGTGGACGATCTCCTCATTGCATTGCCAGACACGGCTGCCATCCAGCGTGTCAAGGGCTTGCTGCACGCCGCCTACCAGATGAAAGATCTCGAATCTGCTACAGTATTCCTGGGCATGGAGCTCGAGCATGATCGCTACCAAGGGGTCCTGCACATCCACCAGGCTGACTATGTGCAGACTCTGTCCACCCGCTTTGCGGAGGACCTGTCGCTCGTGCCAAGCGCATCTTCACCCATGTCACCTGATGGCCAGGTGAAGTTGAAGAGTCATGACCCAGCTGTTGTGGGGGAGCCAGTTGAGATGACCACGTACTTGCGAGTCATCGGGTCACTGATGTTCCTGGCGACGACGACGCCCCCAGACATCGCGTTCGCCGTCATCCTCCTGGCTCAGTTTTCTCAGGAGCCGCGTCACCTTCACTTCGTTGCCTCGATCCGAGTACTGCGCTATGTCGTCTCAACTCCTCGGCGAGGTCTCATATTCCACCGCCAGCCGTCTGTTCTCACGGTAGGTTATACCGACAGTGACTGGGCTGGTAGTCTGGACGCTAAGAGTCGCACACGCTAGATCTTTCTGATTGGCGGCAATGCTGTGTTCTGGCGTAGTGGCAAGCAGGGGTGCATTGCAAACAGCACTACAGAGGCTGAGTACGTGGCCGTTGGCTCAGGCACATGTGAGAGTGTGTGGTTAAGTCGTTTGCTGTTAGAGTTGTGTCAGTCTACCGCATCCATCACGTTGCATTGTGACAATGAGAGTGCCATGGCCATCGCCGACAATGACGGCGTGCATCACACACGCACAAAGCACATCAACCTTGAGTATCACTACGTGCGTTCATTGTTGCACAACGGCAGCATCAACATTGTGTGGGTTGAGACAGCACGGCAGCTGTCTGACTTCTTGACCAAGGCAATAAAACGTGACTCGTTCAAGAAGGCTGTGAGTTCGGTTGGCGTGCGTCCGTGAGGGACTCTCTTTAGCCTTGCCTGCGTCTCTGCGTGCCCTGGGGGAGTCCGGATCTTAACTGTGTCTCTGACCGCACATGTGCACTACACTTGTTAGTCATGGGGTGTTGGTTTTTGCGCATCTCTCATTGTGCTCTGTTGTGTCCTCCCGGCTTGTGTACATCGGCGTGCAGGTGACTGACGGTGAGACGCGACGCTGATGAAGTGTCGTCCGGTGGAGCCGACGCACGCTGAGGTCTTCTCGCAGTTTACTGGAGCCTCCTCTCTCAGGCGACGCGCTCAGCTCCATCGGCAGGCCTCCTCGGCGGTCGTGCTGCCGGCGGTCATTGACACCGCATTTGCTGCTTGCATGCGTCCAGCGCGTCCTATTGCGTGTGCGTCGTCATGCACTGCCTAGGGTCCCAGTTGCATGTTGCATGGCCCTGTTTGGCAGCACAAACCGTTGTGGGCACTATCTGGGTTTAGGCTGCCATAACTCCTTGCTACGATTTTTCTAGCAGATTCTGACCGCACGGCTGCGTTCGCAGCGGCGGTATTATGGTATGGTCCAGTTTTCAGGCAAAACGGACGACGCCCGGGTTTTGGGCTGTCGGGTGCCTGGCAGGCCTCACCGAGAAAACCTGCCAGCCTCAACTGAGCTATTTTCTGATTGGCTGTTGAACTGAGTAACAAGCTCTACAGAGCTGGGGGGGGCCTAGAACTTGGAGGGGTCTCCCATTGTTGTTCATTCTTCATTCCTAATCAGTCACTTACAGTTTTCAGCTGCTTTCTGGCGCTAACACTGGCACGCGCATTTCTGAGTAACAAACCCAAAGCTTCCAGACTTAGACTCTAGAGCAGCAGACTGAGGGGGCAGCTGACTTAAGCAACGAGCGTGGAAGCCCGCAC
>SZWC01002759.1:29486-40840 GCA_023375785.1 Penium margaritaceum
GAGAGTAATGGGTTCGTCCAACACGTGGGCAACCACTTCACTTGCTTGCGCCTCAATGAAGCTGACACCCAGCACCCATCAAAATCTCCAAAATCAAAGCAGGTCAATGCCTACCACATTACAAGACTAGATCTCTGGTCTCACCCAATGGTTTTGAAAATACGTCCGTATTCTTTTCGCTTGAATGAACAAACCAATAATTCAATTACAAAAATAATTTTTCAAAAACATAAACACAGGGATATTAATTCAGATTCCTTCATATATATTATCCATTTTCATAATGTTCAATTGTACCAAAATATGCTTTCAATTAATGCAGTATTAAATGAGGGAAGATTAGATACCATATATGTTTTACATTCATTCATGGGTGCGTATCAATTTAAATTCACATTCACCATCGTGGAAGAAGCATTTAAAACACGACCAAAAATAGCTCAAAGTACTATTATGCATTGTCCTACTATGGCCAGGTGCAGCAACAATAATAACCTTCAAATTTTATCATGCATCATCAGTTTCTATGCCCTCATAGCTTTCCGTCAATGTTTTAATGAATCATTGCATGTTGAACGATGAATTTTGATGTATCTACAAAATAGAGTTTGAATTTTGAAATCATACATATGATTACAACTATGGCTTCTTCAAGATAACACCATGATGAGGAAAGCTCACATGGAACACGTACATGGAGGGCAGCCAAAACTAGTCTGTGGCATATCCTGGGGTCTTCGAGTGGAATCCAACGTAGCTGATAGATTGTCGAAGGGGAATATGGATAATGTTGATGGATAAGTGAGTTGATGGGAAAATACCATGAAGTGAAATGCACTAGAGGAAAGTCCAAGGGATCATCCGACCATAGAGATTATATGAGTCAATAACAACTAGACCCCATCTTGCAGAACGCGTACGCAAAAGAGCCTTCTACGTGAACAATGATACTTGGATGTTACTTCAGTAAGTAGGCATGCAATGCAAGGAAACAAACAAAAGTGCATCTAGGACCTTTTCCTTCCAATACCACAGAACTGGAACAAGGCCAATTAATGTACTACATCAAGTCCTACGAGGGCCTATTGAATGTAGTACGTGAATGGGAGAACTGTGCAAGGATACAGAACTAGGGCTAGATGGATCATAGACAGGGGATGGAATGAGATACATCTAAAGCCCAAGAGTGAAACAAGGGTAAAATGGCTGTGAAACAAGGAATCAAGTAGGGGAGGACTAGGGCGAAGCTAATGGACACGGCAAGGGCGGAATGAGAGCCAAACCAGGGCACATACAAGGGCCCAACAAGGCCACAACTAGAACCTAACGATGGTTCAAATAGGGCACAACTAGAGCACAAACAGGCATGTAAAAGTGCATTGAGGATACAAGTATGGCACAAGGGCATGATAAGAGCGTAACTATACCGAATTGAGTGCAAAAGAATGGAGTAACTTGAGTGCAAATAAGGTACAACAAGAGGGGTATGAATATGCAACTAGAGCATAGTCACATGGCATACATTACCCCAAACCATGCCATGGAGTCAGTGTTCTGACGTCCATGATTCTCAGTCACCGGAGAATACATGTATCCATGAATGAGTGGGTGTTTGTGACGTGCATGTTGGCCGACCATTTACATGTGGCTACAAACTAGGTGGCGGTATTATGAAGGCAAATAATGGTTACTGGCAAAGGAAGTATAGTATTCAGACTATTGTGCCTCCTTATGGAGGACTACAAAATACACTACTGAACGGGTACAATTAACTAGCATAGCTGGACAATTTTGGCAAAGAAAAAACATTGGGGAGCATCGACAAGTAATCACAGTTGCAAGTGTGGAGGTAAGCCATTGGTTTATGTAGGCCGTAAGAACTTTTCTTGTGGCATAAGCCATAACAAATCAAAATCTAGTGCTTTTTTCAACTGCTTTTCGCAATGATAACGGCTTAAGTGAAAACCTACATGTGTTTGTTCAATGAGCTGTCTTGCCACATTGCAAGGGTTTGACACGGTGCTCATGACGGGCGGATCCTTCTTCAAGGTGGTAAAACCACCATTATCACCATTGTGAAAGCGTCATGGTAGTTTTTTAGCAATACCTTTAAACTATGTGGATTTCTCCAGAATGACACAAGTATTTACAATAGCCAGTTCACTAACAAATTTAGCAGGAACTTAGGAGTTGCTAGGACAGACAAATAAAGCAATCAATAAAGTACCATCCTCAGAATAACAATCAGACTATACAGTTTGATGCAACGCTCAATCATAGTGTACACAATTTCTATGAGCCACGTGGGAGTAACTTAGTTGTCAAGCTACCGATCCTTTAGTCTACCTATAGTATCGTAAGTTTGGAAATGATTGCAATTTGCTTACCAAGGCTATTCATTAACAACTATGAAACATTCCCATCATTTTTTCAAATGATGATACTTCCATGGATCATGGGACAAAAACGAGTAGACGTTGGAATATTCCTTTTTTAGAACGAATAAAACAACTACCAAAACTAATTGCTTAAACCTTCAATTCAAATCGGAAGAATAAATCTCTCTCAGTAGTCTGGAGATCAAACAAAAAAGATAGAATTACACAAAACAATGAACTTGCTTAGGTGAATGAGACTTTTGACCCTTTCTATCATTTTGGGGATTCGCTCATACCCGATCTTGTTTCCTTGTTGAATACAAAAGCAAATGAAATGCCTCACCCCCAACCCTTGAATATTCTACACAAAGTTAAAGGCCTCAATCTTTGCACCGTAGCTGCACTTGTGTCAGAGGGTCTGACACGACCATCATTGCTTGGCCGAGTTTGACCCCCATCCCCCGTCGTGTTCCACACCTACCGGCGCCAATTGCGCCGGTGGTTGGTGCAATGACCCAGCCATCACCGCATCAGATGCAGTCTTGTCAAATGATAATCGATGGTTGTAAGAATTTGCAAATGTCATAGGCAAGCACGATCTACAATTCAATATGCTAGGCAGTTACAAAACTGTCGACAGGGTTAATAGTTGCACTGAATAGGCACAACTTTTGAATCTGTTTGGGCAAACGTAAGAAGTAGTACTGTAGTTGCAAAGATTGAATAATCTTGGAAACCTTTCAAAGTGCTATTCATCACTTGACAGAATGTATGTACAACATCATTGGTGATAGGCAGACTACGATGCACAAAGGACGGTGACAGACGCTGATTGGACAACACCCACAAATGTTTGATACGTCCAAGTGTTTCAAGGATTACAAAACACTACCAAATATTTTTATATGGTTACACCAAAGTTTCAGAGCCTCTCTTTGATCTCGGTCGTACAACCACCGAGTGGAGTTTAGGAGAAAGGAAACCAAATGTTTATAAACATTCGAGGAACATAATGATCTCGGTCCTAGTTTTCCAGTAAACAGTTCCAACGGTGGAAAACATCATGGTCACGGACGTATCCAAGTGAACAGTTGGAGCCGACATCCACCAAGACAATGGCACCGGGGGGAAACTGGTCGCCTAGATGTTGTAAATGCTACGCAGGCCAAAGCTGAGAATGTGGTGTAAGAAACAGAATTATTGGTGGTCATGCACACATGGCGGTGCAACTTGAAACTCCAACTATGCGTCATTTGCACAAATCAGCAGACACACAAGCATCTCAGGTCTCATTCAAATCTAAGTCACCAACAATCTTGATGGATGGATTTCGGTGAGTCCAACTTCGGCTACGACATTGTGTACTAACCTGGAAAAACAAGTCTAGTAGATGCGCTGAGTGGACGGCCAGATTTGATGGGTGAGATCAACATCTTACTCATCAAGCAAAACGTGTGCCTCCTGAATTTGTTTGTAAAAGGTTACCAAGAGTTTGGCAGGCAAATGTTTAGTGTAACAAGTCATATTGGCGATGGTGATTTACTTGTGTGATCAATCTTCCACCCAACGATGAGGTACAATATGTACAGTTGTAGGAGTTCCAAATAACTGGTCTTGGTGGACATTTTTCAAGGAAAAGAACACTCAAGAAATCCATGAAGTTAAAAAAGAACCGATATCATGAATTATTACGAGAAGTGTGAAGTGTGTCTATGCCATAAGTCGATGGAAGCACAATCTCCAAGAGTGTTTCAACAACTACTGGTGTCAACAGGTTAATGGATGAACATCTACATGGACTTCATGGTAGGCCTCCCTGTCACACCAGAGGAGTCATTAGCAAACCCATCCTGAAGATGGGTACAAAAATACAATCCTCAAAGTGGTTGATCAATTCACGAAGAGGTTGCGATTCATCCCTGTTATGACGATGGTCACTACTCAGGGAACAGGGAGGATGTTCGTTGGCATCGTTAACCGACATGGTGTCCCCTTTTCAATTCCCAGTGACCGGAATTGGAGGCTCATCAGTGGATTTTGAGTTGAGCTATTGACTAGCTATGGTAGCCAGACACAGCTGTCAATGGCCTACCATCACCTGAATAACAAAAACAACATTAAGACACTCAAACCCTACTCCAAATTATGTGTAAGCTACACCACACTAACAAGGTGGTCAAGTAACCAACCGCCGAGCTTGTCTTAAGAGATGTGACCTCCACAGCAACAGGCAAAGTTCCTTCCGAGGTGCTTTACAAAGTACCAGGAACTCTGGCATATTCACAAATTTCAGCCGTTGTCTTGGCAACCAACATCCATCAGCGTGAATTTTGCAACAATTGAGATGAGAGACGCTAGTTATTGGAAAATAATCAACCAATGGCAGGACCAGTTTCTAGAAAGCATGAAATGGATGTTGAGTTCCGGTATTCAATTATTGCTCAACTCCACGAACATCAAGATGCAAGGATGTGATTGCTTAAATCTCAAACCTTAGTGATTGAGTTCGTTTTTACTCATGGTTATATGGACACCTATCATTGCCAATATTTTCTTGCCTCAAAACATGCTATCCACCTGGTATTCCACATTAGCCGTCTAAAACTCTACCCGGATCTAAGCGAGAACTTCCCTGGCATAAGCTTGTCTCCACTACCATTTTTGGAAGTAGACAAGGACATGGAGTTGGAAGTCAAAGACACACTTGAACACTACCGATGAGGAAAGTGAAAGAAGCCTCCTGTCAAGTTGTTGGGCAATGACATGTGCATAAAGCAAGGAGCTCTACGATGACGTACGGGACGTCAAGACAGATCGGACGGTGACTATAGTCGCCATTGACCTGTGACTTGCAACGCGCAAGGAAGTTACAACTAATGGACGGGGGAAATTGTTATATTCTTTACGTACACTAGCCCTAAACTCGATGCATGCGTATTTCATTCATGGCTCATCGTGTGACGAACTCCAAAATTTTACGTCAATTGGCCGAAGGCATGTTGCCAGCTATCTTGACATCCGGCGTTCCGTCCCACAAGATTACTTTAGGTGTGATACCGTTCTAGGAGTGTCAAATAAAGTATCAAAATTTTGTGTTATAGTTAGTTGGTCAACTTCACGACATGGATTTACCTTCATAAATAGGCTTTTAGAAATTCCCCGGCTTCTCGGTCGAGTTTCTCAAAGCAATTACTCACAATTTGGCATCACACACGTCACTTTACTTGAGTGTGTAAGACCCTAACTATTCCTTGTCCTTGTAACCAGTTTCATATACATCTACTTAAAGATTCCACACTTGTCACTAGAATATATTTAACAGTAGTTACAAAATCCTTAAGTGTCCCATATTAAAAAACCTGACTTTTCCTCTACAACTTCTATATGTTCATAGATGTTTCTTACAATGCAATGCGTGGTCCCAACATACTGCTTTCAAATACGGGAGCATCTCGTAATTAGTTTTTCCTGTGAACATTTTTTCTTAGATCTGCAGACCAAGAGTATCGTTGAATTAATATATAGAACTGGGAGAATCCAGCTAATGAACCCTTAATAATGGGGAGATTGATTTCAGCAAAACAGAATCAAGGAAAACCTCTAAGGAACCTTTAAGGTTTTGTACCATTCTTGGTGAATGGTACAAAACGTCTTAGGTATGTCAAAAAATGTGGCTGGTGTTAACTCCAATTAAGTTGATGAGTCTGTTGCTTTAGCTACCATGAATTTTCTCTCTTTTATTTACTTCGCGTAACTAGCCTTGAGCTTCTTAAATGGCCAATTAAAGCAAGATGAGTGTTGTGCATCATCGATTTACAGTAGCTGCAAATTCCTCTTTTGCTTTCTCATTTGTTGCTTCTCCTAACCGAGTTTTTTGTGGGTCGCACTCCCACAAGTTTAAGTATTTGGCTATCATCAATTGTGATGTAGGATTTACCACTGCTCCAAGCCGATCGTGGATTGTACTTGTAAAGGAAATCTTACCTGTGGATGAATTTATGGTCACTCGTTGGACAAGCTCTCAAGATTGTTACACCTTACGATCTACAAATAGAGAGGTTTACGAATTCGACGGATCTGTACTCGTCAGTCAACACTCATTCTTTTAATGTTTCTCCTATTCTGGTCTTTAAGCCCTCTCCAAACCATGTCATTGATCATAAAAATTTGAGAGAACCCCCATATAGTAACGTCGTAACCTTTTTGCGACTTGTGCAACCCTACTATTACACCAGTCACACTTTTGCCAACTTTGCATTCTTGTATCCCTTGTTCTACTTTACAATCCCAAGATCCCTCATTTGTAGTGTGGTAAGCAATTCACATGGGCGACCTGTCGGCGATGATGTTTTTAACAAATTAGGAGCATCACTATCTTTTCATACACTCCATCGGAACCTGATGTTTTGGCATCTCCCCCCTAAAAGGCAGTTGTTACTCTTGCTTATGAAATTTGCACAAGATGTGATTGGACACCTTTTAATTCTAGCACAACCATTGGTCTTGTTGATAAAAAACCTCGATCTCCACCAGGGCAGAGGCCTCTATTGAATTTCCTGTGCCAGGATTCTGTTTAGTTGCTTATATGTCATTAGCCATCATATGCCTGTAATAGCGCGTTGTAGTCGGTGTAGTTGACGCAATCAACTATTGTGGTCATTCACAAAAGTTCATCATGGATGCAAACTAATGTGGTTTCTTATTTCATGTTGCGTTTGAAGCTGTTGCTGTAGAAAAACATCTCACTACGTGCAATGCCACTGTCGTTTGATGTTTATTGAACATCTCGTGTGAACTCCTTCACGCTAGACTAGTGATGCACCCACTATATTTCTACCGTTTGTTGGGACTCATTCCCGCCTTTCCAAAACACCCAGGGATGATGCCCATGAAGTCATCACAACTACCCAACAAAGTCAATGATTTTTGCCAAGTCGAGATCATCCACCGAGAGGTGGAGTAAATGCAGTTGATGATGAGAGAGCAGTTGCGCGAGCTGCTGATATGACTCCACCGGTGTCTTCTTTATGTTGGATTCCTTTTTCATTAGAACACTAACTTCAAGCCATGCAATGCAGAGTGAGCCAAGATGTCAATATTCTTCTGTCGTTGTTGACTTCAGCGAGGATGGAGTGCACCTCCGAACCCGTCAGCCACACCTAAAGACTCAATCCCTTTGAATTTCTGGACCCAAGGACATGGAGACTGCCGGTTGGATTTGGGGTAAACTTGAGAGGTAGTTGATTCTCTTTGTCTGTGCTGCTTCCCACACTTGTCATCTATGGTTCCTCCATCACCGTGGCAAGTAGTTCAAAAAAATGGTTGTCGAGGCTTTTGAGTCCCAACAGCTTCTGGTACAAGTCGTCATTACTGTGATATTTTGTCCACTACCTCCTCCCATCACGCCAAGGGGCATCCTAGTAGGCAACAACGGAGACGAGAGGTTTGTCGAGGCCGTGGAGTCTGTTGTCAGATTGGCTATTTGAGTTGTCAAAGCCCGGTTATCTGTTATGAAGCCTGATGGTGCTTCTTTGGTTGTCTGTAAAGTGTTGTGAAATGCTTGCTCCTTTCCCCTTGTGACCATGTCTTTGCCAGGTTACGGCTGTTCATTGGACAGGGAAGAAAACCATATTAATGCATACTTTGGGTCGAGTTGAGTGACATGTGTGACATTATGTTGTTAGTGGTTTTGTCATGAATACCTGCCAAGACGTTGGGAGGTTTTGAGAATATGGAGGTGTTTTTCTATACAATTCCATCACCATTGAAAAGTGAACAGTTTATAGCTATGAAACATATACACTATTGTCTGGAATAATTATGTTCACATGAAGTGTTGTTGAACATGTGATAACCTTCTCGAACGGAACACATGAGTTATGGTAATTTGGACAAATTGCCTTCTGCCGATCAATGACAATCGTGGAGGTCCTCCCTTGGTGGCCCACGAATGCAAGGGAACTAATGCACGTGTTCTGAGTTTACAGATGTGTATTTATTAGGGACGTAGCACTATTGTAGGGACACACACACACACACACACACACACACGCACATGCACACATGCACACACACACGTATGCACGCACGCACGCACGCATGCACGCATGCATGAATGCGCGCACGCACGCACGCATGCACGCACGCACGCACGCATGCACGCACGCACGCACGCACACATACACACACACATACACACACAAACACACACACACACACACATACACACACACACACACACACACACACACACATACACATACACACACACACACGCGCGCGTGCGCGTGCACATATGCATGCACTCACGCACACACGTACGCACACACTCACGCACACACACATACACGTAAAATCATACACACACGCACGCACGCACGCATGCACACATGCACACACACACGCACGTACGCACGCATGCATGCACGCACGCACGCACACAAGCACGCATGCACACACGCTCTCACGCACACACGTATGTACACACGTACATGCACATGCGCACACACACACACACACACACACACACACACACACACACACACACACACACACACACACACACACACACACACACACACACATACACACACACACACACACACACACACAATGGGACATTTTGTGAGAAGGTGCACTCCTATTTCTTAAAACACCCCAATCTTACGTCCGATTCCTAGCCAAACCCAACCCCAAATCACATTCGAGGTTTCTGTTTCGAGGTTTCTTTTTGGGCCCTGTGCTAGTTGGTCCTAGGAGGTTCCGTTTGAACACATGGGGAGTATTGGACCGGTTGACACAAAATCCACGCTACCCACATCCATGAAAGATTTGCAAACCCCCTTGAATGAGGGGTTTGTGACTTTCGATGGAAACGTTGACATCATCGTTGAAACGGTGCATGCATGCAACATCGAGCCGATGTAGTTTTTTCATCAGATGTGTACTTAGAGATGAAGCAGGTGAACCTTGTGTCATCGTATAAACTCTTGGCATTGTTTCATGAATAATTCAAATTGGGGTACAGTTTTCTTAGACTGAAAACTGTTGGATTGTTTTATTTACTAATGATAGAATGATGGAATATAATTATCCTGTATTATATTATTTTATTACGAAATATGTTTAGAGTAGCTGATACCTTGACGATGCCTCAATCGAAAGTTCCCTTGATGTATCCTTATGCTCAGAATTACCATAGTTGTAATGGTATTCGAAATAAATACCATAATATAATTAATTTTTGTTTCAAATATATTTTCGGAACTTACCTAATCCTTGTGAATTGTAAACATTTTTGCCTGGAGATGGGATTATGGATACCACTCATGACCAGGGGCCACAGAATCTGTTTGCGAAGCCCGCTGTTCATGTACATATACTACATACATGTCGCGTCGCTCTCGTTGTGTCAGCGGTTCGTTTCTTTGACGTGGTGCGAGCGCAGATGGCGCTGCTGACGCGGCATCCATTGAAGTGACACTGATGGGTTTACGCGCACATTTGCTCAAAGAAAAAAATGATCACTTCACTGCCGGATAGTCAGAACGACTGACTCAGAAGCGAGCCACAAGGATGAGGCCACAGGTGGCTGGAAGCATCCGTAGCACGTCGGAAGCTGACGGAGCTCCAGCGCACAAGCCAGTCACTCCGACCGCCGGAGACTGTCGCTGCTAGCGCGGAGGATCACCTGCGGTTGCTCTCCACCACCCCCTCTCTTCGAGGAAAGCGTCTGAGGTTGGAGAGGGCTCGTCCGAGGGTGTGACCCGACCTTGGCTGGGGAGAGCACGCGATGACGGCCGACTGCCGCACACTTGGCTATGCCAAAATCCTTGGTCTCTCTTTTTCAAAACCCGAAATCTCGTCGAAGATCTCCCCGTGCTGTCTGTGGCCACCAACACCACCCACAACGTCAAGACCGGAAGGATCAGAGGTTCTGCAGACTCGGCAGAGCTGTTGCTTTCCGCTTTCGCTCCCTCACTCGCTCTAACAGTGACACAGCAGCATGGCAGGGTCGCAGCACAGAGAATGCACTGCGTCCGTCGCAGAAGGGGGTTGGTGCAGGAGCTTCCGGAGAGAATCCCGGAAGGATACGCATGCATGTGTTTAGTACTCTCCAGTCGGCAGGTGCTGGAGCTCCCGGCCGTTGTGCCCATCGAAATCCTTCTTGATAGTCAGGCTTTGGGATTGTGCTGCAGCTGCCATCACCACCGATATCCATCTGCCCGAGAGAGGTCAGCTACGCAGGCGTAGGCCTTCTCCTCTGGCAGGCGTGGGATGGGTGGCGTGTGCCACGTGTCTCGTTCTTGCCTCGGTAATGTGCTGCTCCCTCTCACCTCCCCTTGCTGCGGAAGCTTTCCTCTGGCCTTCTGGGGATGGCAGCGGCGGCAAAAGAAGCATCATAAGTAGTGGAAGCCGCAGCAGAAGCAGCAGCAGCAGCAGCATCAGCAGCAACAGTACCAGCAACAGCGGGGAACAAGCCGGTGTCGCTGATGCTGGCAGCAGGGCTAATGTTAGCAATCACGTGGGTGCTAATGACAGCAGCATCCCTGCTGTCATCATCGGCGATGTCATTTTTGGACCCAGCGGCAGCAGCACAGGCAGAACTCCTAGCAGTTATGGAGGCGATGGATTCGGCAAAATCGGCAGGCGCGGGAAATGGCAAGCGACATATGCGTCTGCGACTTTTTGGAGCATGTGGGCTAGCTTCAGATGTCGACGAGCAGCAGCCGCTGATGCTGGAAAATCAGCTTCTGGTCGTGGTGCCAGTGGTGCTTCTGGTTTTGGTGGCACTGCTAGTCATGGTGGTGGTGGTGGTGGTAGCACCAGCTAGGCCACGCAAAGCGTGCCATCCATTTTGTGCTCCGAGATTGTGACGCCGTTTGGATTTGAATGCCGTGATTATGAGGTGAGCTGGGTGTTTTTGTTGGCCAACCTCGTCCCGTTTGCTTTCCCACTCACTCCCACTTTGCTCTC
>SZWC01002759.1:40863-54167 GCA_023375785.1 Penium margaritaceum
AGGCCACGCAAAGCGTGCCATCCATTTTGTGCTCCGAGATTGTGACGCCGTTTGGATTTGAATGCCGTGATTATGAGGTGAGCTGGGTGTTTTTGTTGGCCAACCTCGTCCCGTTTGCTTTCCCACTCACTCCCACTTTGCTCTCACACTCACTCCCACTTTGCTTTCCCACTCACTCCCACTTTGCTCTCCCACTCACTCCCACTTTGCTCTCCCACTCACTCCCACTTTGCTCTCCCACTCACTCCCACTTTGCTCTCCCACTCACTCCCACTTTNGTTTTGGTGGCACTGCTAGTCATGGTGGTGGTGGTGGTGGTAGCACCAGCTAGGCCACGCAAAGCGTGCCATCCATTTTGTGCTCCGAGATTGTGACGCCGTTTGGATTTGAATGCCGTGATTATGAGGTGAGCTGGGTGTTTTTGTTGGCCAACCTCGTCCCGTTTGCTTTCCCACTCACTCCCACTTTGCTCTCACACTCACTCCCACTTTGCTTTCCCACTCACTCCCACTTTGCTCTCCCACTCACTCCCACTTTGCTCTCCTACTCACTTCCACTTTGCTTTCCCACTCTCTCCCACTTTGCTCTCCCACTCACTCCCACTTTGCTCTCCCACTTACTCCCACTTTGTAATCCTACTCATTCCCACTTTGCTCTCCCACTCACTCCCACTTTGCTCTCCCACTCACTCCCACTTTGCTCTCCCACTCACTCCCACTTTGCTCTCCCACTCACTCCCACTTTGCTCTCCCACTCACTCCCACTTTGCTCTCCCACTCACTCCCACTTTGCTCTCCCACTCACTCCCACTTTGCTCTCCCACTCACTCCCACTTTGCTCTCCCACTCACTCCCACTCTGATTTCCCACTCACTCCCACTTTGCTCTCCCACTCACTCCCACTTTACACTCCTACTCATTCCCACTTTGCTCTCCCACTCACTCCCACTTTGCTCTCTTACTCACACCCACTTTTCTCTCCCACTCACTCCTAATTTGTTTTCCCACTCACTCTCACTTTCCTCTCCCACTCACTCTCACTTCGTCACCTCTCTCACTCCACCAATTCTTCCCTCACGCAGCCGATGCCTTTGAGGCCTCTGAGCCTGGCAGTGTGTGTACGCATGTTTGCATGAAGTAGTTTGTATCCACCGCACGTCTCTCGACCATTGCACAGTTTTATCTCCCCTGGATTTCTCCCTAAGCATTGTCACTGAAGCTTTGAGCCGTCATTGCGATTGGCTTCCTTCGCCCATTTCTAATCCATCTCCTGTCTGCCCATGCACATTCAATCGAAGGTGCCCTGTGTCCTATCTTTCTCTTATTGCGTTCTAGTTATTTCACATTCGAGCCCTGGTTGCGCCCTAGTTGCGCCCTAGTTGCACCCTAGTTGCGCCCTAGTTGCGCCCTGGTTGCCCCCTAGTCGCGCCCTAGCTGTGCCCTAGCTGTGTCCTAGTTGCGCCCTAGTTGTGCCCTAGTTGCATTTAACTTGCGCCTTAGTTGCACCTTGCACCCTAGTTGTGCCCTAGTTGCGCCCTAATCGTGCCATAGTTGCACCCTAGATGCACCCTCATTGCGCCCTACTTGCACCCTACTTGCACCCTAGTTGCGCCCAAGTTGCGCCCTAGTTGCACACTAGTTGCACCCTAGTTGCCCCCTAGTTTCGCTCTAGTTGCGCCCTAGTTGCACCGTAGTTGCGCCCTAGCTGTGCCGTAGCTGCACCCTAGCTGTGCCCTAGCCGTGTCCGAGTTGCCCCCAGTTGCCCCCTAGTTGCACCCTAGTTGCACCCTAGTTGCACCCTAGCTGTGCCCTAGTTGCCCCCTAGGTGCGCCCTAGGTGCACCCTAGGTGCGCCCTAGCTGCGTCCTAGTTGCGCCCTAGTTGCCCCCTAGCTGGTCCTAGGTGCGCCCTAGGTGCGCCCTAGCTGTGCCCTAGTTGCGCCCTAGTTGCGCCCTAGTTGCGCCCTAGTTGCGCCCTTGTTGCGCCAGAGTTGTACCCTAGTTGTGCCCTAGTTGGGCACAAGTCGCGTCTTAGTTGCGCCGTAGTTGTGCCCTGGTTGCGCTCTAGTTGCGCCCTAGTTGCACCCTAGTTGCTCTCTGGTTGTGCCCTGGTTGCATCCTAGTTGCGCTCCGGTTGCGCCCTGGTCCTGCCCAGTTGCGTCCTGGTCCTGCACGGTTGCGCCCTGTGTCAGAAAAACACTTGACTCCGACAAGGTCAACTTCATCACCCCTCGGATATCCCGAGCTCTCAATAATGGTTCAGCTCCGGCCAGAACCATCTCGGACATCACTCACTAGCCGTTAACGGGCATTGACCAACCTAACAACCTTTCTACCGAGATATCCCCTAATCAGCGGAAATCACCGCAAGCGCATCCGGCTAGTGCAGAAGAAACCGTTGCTCATGCCTCTCCGTTTTGTCCTGTTCTGTCATACATATGGAGGATGTTCATTCCCTCCCCAATTAACCAGAACAGTTCCTCTCCTTCTGTTCCCCTTTGGTTCCGCGGCTTTGCCGCCGTGTCTTCGCTCTGCTCGCACCCCGCATCTCTTGCCTTCGTCAACCTCTCTCAGTTTCTCTCTCTGTCACCTCCTCTCCTTCACTCAGCTCTCTCGCTTAGTCAGCCATCGCTCATCCCATTCTCACCTTCTCTCAACAAGCTCGTCTACCTTAACCTTCCGACGTCTCAGCCCGTATCAACCTCTGCGACTAACTCCTCAAAACCACTCTTGCTTACGTCACTCTACTGACGTACTCTTGCATGTTCCGACGTTTCTACCTGCTTCTGCTATCCGTATGCTTGCATTCTTCTGACATGGTATCAGAGCATCAGGCGACATCACTTGGTGCCCCGTAACCTCGTCATTACTCTATTGCCATCCTTTCTCCATTACTTTGATCTGCAATCCTCTGCCGCCACCGCCATCGCCTCAGCAGCTGTCATCAGCAGCACCGCCTGACGAGTTCCCCGCGCTGAAGAAACGTCTCGTCATCCTGAGGAAGCCCTGCGCCCATTCCGCGCCTGTGGCCAATAATCGGTGACTCTTCGTCCACATCAGCTACAAGTAACTCCCGAGCCGGTGCCTGCCGTCAACTACCTGGAAGTTTCCTGCCATTCACCACCCACTGCTTCTTATCTCTTTGTCCTCCGCAAGCACCTTCGCCCTCATCCTCTTCCCTCATACACCTCATCCGCTATTCGTCATCTCCAGCCCACTTGCATTCATCTCGGACCGCCTCCTCACATCGCCGTCTCGCCTCGTCAAGCAGTTGCAGCCAAACTACCGCCGTTGGGATATCGGACACCAACCAGTCTTCCTGCTCCCATTGCGAGCCAACTGGGGAACAAGCCGTCACTCTCCTGACATCAGTGGACCAGTGCCTCTGCCCACTTCTCGACTACCTCTGTTGCAACCAACTCCCTCAAACTGCCAGGATATCGGACACCACCAGTCTTCCTGCCCACTGAGGGCTAATTGGGGAACAAGCCATCACTCTCCTGGAAGCAAAAGGAGTGGTTGTCTCGCTGTGCCTCTCTACCGCATCGTCTCTCATCTCGCCTTCCTCTGTGTGTCTCGTTCTCCATCTTCTTCCTCCAGCATCGCTATCCACCTTCATTCTCCGCGTCATCCTGATCTGCTCTCATCAGTCCTCCTTGTCCCCTTCAGCCCCATCAAGTCGCCTGCCTCATCTCACCTTCCTCTATTGTCTTTCAGCTTCTCCGTCATCAGCATCATCCGTGCCACCTCCGCATCCATCTTCCTCATCAAAGATCATTTCTCGCAGCGCACGTGGTTTCGCCCCTGCGCCCACTCAGCAATTAGTCGCCTCCGCATCTTTTCTTCGCTCTTGTATCAAGCTCCGCTCGGCACAAGGATCCACCCGGTCGCATCGCCTGTTCCAAACCGACCCGCGCCCATGCCGAAAACGTCCGCAGCGCACGTGGTCTTGCCCCTGCGCCCACTCATTCATCAATTGTCTCCTCATCCCATCGCCTCAGCATTGGCCTTCCGCTCGGTACAAGGACCTGCCCGGTCGAATCGCCAGTTGCGCGACGACCTGCACACACGCCGAAAACTTCTCCGCAGAGCACGCGGCTCGGCCCTGCGCCCACTCTTTCATCATCAGCCTCTGCCTCTTCATCAGTAATCATCAGCATCAGTGACCAGCACAAGGACCTGCACGAGCTAGCTGCCCGCTTCGCAGCAGCCTGCACCCACGCCGGTAACTGATTTCTCGCGGCGCGTTGGCCCCTGCCTTCGCCTTGCCGCCTTCTATTTCCCTATTTCAGCAACGCACGTGGTTCGCCCCTATGTCCACTCAATCATCAATCGCTCCTCCGCTTCCCACATCGTCTGCCGCTCGGCACAAGAATCCGTCCGATCGCGTCGCTTGTTCCGTGACGATCCGAGTCCACGCCGAAAAGTTCTGCAGCGCACGAGGCTCGCCACTGCGTCCACTCAGTTATCATCAACCTCCGCCTCAGCATCATCAGCATCTGTGGCCAGCACAAGGACCTGGACAAACTAGCTGCTCGCTTCGCAACAACCTGCACCCACGCCGCATCTTCCTGCAGTGCACGAGGTTTCAGCCCCTGGGCCCAAATCAAATCATCAATCACTCCTTTGCCTTCTGGATCATCCCTTAACTTTCCACCCGAATTCGCTCAGTCATATTGCCTGCTCCACGACGACTTACGTCTACATCGAAAACCTCAGCCAACACACGTAGTCCCACTCCTGCGCCTACGCCATCATCACCCATTTCCATCATCGTCTATTCTTATCCTCCGCTCAGCACAAGAGACCTGGCTGGTCGCATCCGCGCAAGGACCTGCACCCACGACGAAACCTTCTCCGTGCACAAGCCACTCAGCTGTTCAACCTTTCTCCTCCATTAATCGTCCTATCCCAGTTTTTACCACACATCACCAAGGACATCAACATGGCAGTTCATGCCCTCGATTGGACACACGTCCCAAAGCTCGATCAGTTCGGAGAAAACATCCACGACTGGTACGGTGGCGTGCGCACCCAAACAAAACGGTCATTTCTTCATGGGTATCAGCTCTCCCTCTTCTTAGAAGGAGTCTATGACAACCCAGGATGTCCTCCAAGGGCCTACACAACAACCCTCCGAGGCATTAAGAAATACCTTCGCCACACTACTCACCCTGTCTACCACAGGATCATCAATGAAGTATCCCCAGTGGCAGCCATGTGGCACACTCTGGTAGCAGCAGCGTGGAATCCCAACCTCTGCAACGAGATCGTCAGATCCCTCCATCGACTAGAGACACCCCCCACGAGACAACGCCACCAACACACCACTGCATTCTAAAACTAAGGGCAATCAGGACCTTACATCTTGTCGGACTCAGGGGGGCTGTCAGAAAAAACACTTGACTCCGACAAGGTCAACTTCATCACCCCTCGGATATCCCGAGCTCTCAATAATGGTTCAGCTCCGGCCAGAACCATCTCGGACATCACTCACTAGCCGTTAACGGTCATTGACCAACCTAACGGCCTTTCTACCGAGATATCCCATAACAAGCGGAAATCACCGCAAGCGCGTCCGGCTAGCGCAGAAGAAGCCGTTGCTCATGCCTCTCCATTTTGTCCTGTTCTGTCATACATATGGAGGATTTTCATTCCCTCCCCAATTAACCATAACAGTTCCTCTCCTTCTGTTCCCCTTTGGTTCTGTGGCTTTGCCGCCGTGTCTTCGCTCTGCTCGCACCCCGCATCTCTTGCCTTCGTCAACCTCTCTCAGTTTCTCTCTCCGTCACCTCCGCTCCTTCGCTCAGCTCTCTCGCTTAGTCATCCATCGCTCATCCCATTCTCACCTTCTCTCAACAAGCTCGTCTACCTTAACCTTCCGACGTCTCAGCCCGTATCAACCTCTGCGACTAACTCCTCAAAACCACTCTTGCTTACGTCACTCTGCTGACGTACTCTTGCATGTTCCGACGTTTCTACCTGCTTCTGCTATCCGTATGCCTGCATTCTTCTGACACCCTGACCCTGCCCGATTGCGCCTGGTCCTGCCCGGTTGCGCCCTGGTCCTGCCCAGTTGCGCCCTGGTCGCGCCCTGGTGGCCCCCTAGTCGTGCCCTAGTTGCGCCCTACTCGCGTCCTACTCGCCCCCTAGTCGCGCCCTAGTTGTGCCCTACTCACGCCCTACTCGCGCCCTAGTCGTGCCCTAGTCGCGCCCTAGTTGAGCCCTAGTCGCGCCCGAGATGAGCCCTAGTTGTGTCCTACTTGTGTCCTTCTTGCGCCCTACTTGCGCCCTACTTGCGTCCTACTTGAGTCCTTGTGCCCTAGTTGTGCCCTAGTTGTGCCCTAGTTGCGCCCTAGTTGTGCCCTACCTGCGCCCTAGCTGCGCCCTAGCTGCGCCTCAGCCTCGCCCTAGCTGCGCCCTAGATGCGCCCTAGCTGCGCCCTAGCTTCGCCCTGGCAGCACCTTACTTGCGCCCTTGTTGCACCCTAGTTGCCCCGTAGTTGTGCCCTATTTGCGCCTTAGTTGCGCCCTAGTTGCGCCCTAGTTGTACCCTAGTTGCGCTCTAGTTGCGCCCCAGTTGCGTCCTAGTTGCGCTCTAGTTGCGCCTTAGTTACGCCCTGATTGTGCCCTAGTTGCGCCCCAATTGCGCCCTAGGTACACCCTAGGTGCGCCCTAGCTGCGTCCTAGGCGCGCCCTAGCTGCGTCCTAGCTGCGCCCTAGTCGCGCTTTAGCTGCGTCCTAGTTGCGCCTTACTTGTGCCTTAGTTGCACTTTAGTTGTGCTTTTGTTGCCCATTGCGCCGTAGTTGCGCTCTAGTTAGAACCTAGTTGTGCCCCCATTGCGCCCTACTTGTACCCTAGTTGCGCCCTACTTAAGCCCTAGTTGCACCCATGTTGTGCCCTGGTTTCACCTTAGTTGCGCCCTCGTTGTACCTTAGCTGCGCCTTAGGTGCGTCCTAGTTGCGTCCAAGTTGCGCCCTAGTTGCGCTTTAGTTGCGCCTTAGTTGCGCCCTAGTTGCGCCCTTATTGTGCCCTAGTTGCACCCCAATTGCACCCTAGTTGCGCTCTAGGTGCGCCCTAGCTGCGCCCTAGGCACGCCCTAGCTGCGTCCTAGATGCGCCCTAGCTGCGTACTAGCTGCGTCCTAGTTGCGTTATAGTTGTGATTTAGTTGCACTTTAGTTGTGCTTTTGTTGCCCATTGCGCCCTAGTTGCGCCCTAGTTGCACCTTAGTTGCGCCCTACTTGCGCCCTAGTTGCGTCCAAGTTGCACCCTAGTTGTGCCTAAGTTGCGCCCTAGTTGCATCCTAGCCGCGCCCTTGTTGCGCCCTAGCTGCGCCCTAGCTGTGTTCTAGATGCGCCCTTGTTGCGCCCCAGGTGCGCCCTAGTTGTCCACTAGTTGTGCCCTAGCTATGTCCTAGCTACGCCCTAGCTGCGCCCTAACTGCGCCCTAGATGCACCCTTGTCTTGCCCTAGTCGCGCCCTAGTTGCGCCCTAGTTGCCACCTACTTGCGTCCTAGTTGCGCCCTAGTTGCGCCCTAGTTGCACCCTAGTTGTACCCTAGTTGCGCCCTAGTTGCGCCCTATTGCGCCTTAGCTGCGCCTGAGCTGTGCCCTAGCTTTGCCCTAATTGCGTCCTACCTGAGCCCTAGTTGTCCCCTAGTTGCACCCTAGCTGCGCCCTTGTTGCGCCCTAGCTGCGCCTTAGGTGCGCCCTAGTTGCGCTCTAGTTGTACCCTAGTTGCGCCCTAGTCGTCCCCTAGTTGCGTCCTAGTTGCGTCTTACTTGTGCCCTAGTTGCGCCCTAGTTGTGCGGTAGCCACGCCCTAGCTGCGCCCTAGCTGCGCCCTAGGTGCGCCCTAGCTCTGTCCTAACTACGCCCTAGTTGTGCCTTAGTTGCACTTGAGTTGCGCCTTTGTTGCCCCTTTCACCCTAGTTGTGTCTTAGTTGTGCCCTAGTTGAGGCCTAGTAACGCCCTAGTTGGCCCTACTTGCACCCTAGTTGCACCCTACTTGCGCCCTACTTGCGACTTAGTTGCGCCCAAGTTGCGCCCAAGTTTCGTCCTAGTTGAGCCTAGTTGCGCCGTAGATGCACCCTAGTCGCACCCTTGTTGCACCCTAGTTGTACCTCAGCTACGCCCTAACTGCACCCTAGCTGCGCCCTAGCTGTGCCCGAGGTGCGCTCTAGTTGTCCCCTACTTGTGCCCTAGTCGTACCCTAGTTGCGTCCTAGTTGCACCCTAGTTACGTCCTAGTCGTGCCCTAGTTGCGCCCTAGTTGCGCCCTAGTTGCACCCTAGTTGCGCCCTAGTTGTGCCCTAGTTGCGTCCTAGTTGCGCCCTAGTTGCGTCCTAGTTGCGCCCTAGTTGCGCCCTAGTTGCGCCCTAGTTGCGCCCTAGCTGCGCCCTAGCTGTGCCCTAGCTGCGTCCTAGCTGCGCCATAGTTGCGTTGTATCTGCGCCCTAGTTGTGCCCTTGTTGCACCGTAGTTGCGCCCTAGTTGCACCCTAGTTGCGCCCTAGTTGCACCCTAGTTGCACCTTGCGCCCTAGTTGCGCCGTGTTGCACCGTAGTTGCACCGTAGTTGCGTCCTAGTTGCGCCATACTTGTGCCCTAGTCGCGCCCTAGTTGCACCCTAGTTGCACCCTAGTTGCGCCTTGCGCCCTTGTTGTGCCGTGTTGTGCCATAGTTGCGCCCTAGTTGCGCCCTAGTTGCGCCCTACTTGCGCCCTAGTCGTGCCCTAGTTGCACCCTAGTTGCGCCCTAGTTGCGCCCTAGTTGCTCCCTAGCTGTGCCCTAGCTACGCCCTAGTTGCGCCCTAGTTGTGCCCTAGTTGCGCCCTAGCTGCGCCCTAGGTGTGCTCGAGCTGCGCCCTAGCTGCGCTGTGGTTGCGTCGTACCTGCGCCCTAGCTGCGCCGTGGTTGCGTCATACCTGCGCCCTAGCTGTGCCCTAGTTATGCCCTAGTTGCGCCCTAGTTGCGCCTTGCGCCCTAGTTGCACCGTGTTGCACCCTAGTTGCACCGTAGTTGCACCCTAATTGCGCCCAAGTTGCGTCCAAGTTGCGCCCAAGCTACGCCCTAGCTGCGCCCTAGCTGCACGTTAGCTACTCCCTTGCTGCACCCTTGTTACGCCCTAGCTGCGGCCTAGTTGCACTTTGGATTTGTTTTCAATGCGCCTTGCGCCCTAGTGATGCCCTAGTCGCGCCCTAGTTGCGCCCTAATTGCGCCCTAGTTGTGCCCTAATGGCGCCCTAGTTGCACCCTTGTTGCGCCCTTCTTGGGCCCTACTTGTGCCCTGGTTGCGTCCAAGTTGTACCCTAGGTGCGCCCTAGTTGCGCCCTAGCTTCGCCCTAACTGCGCCCTAGTTGTACCCTAGCTGCGCCCCAGGTACGTCCTAGTTGTCCACTAGTTGTTCCCTAGCTTCGCCCTAATTGCACCCAAGCTGCACCCTAATTGCGCCCTAACTGCGCCCTAGTTGCACCCTTGTCGCGCCCTAGTTGCGCCCTAGTTGCGCCCTCCTTTCGCCCTTCTTGCGCCCTACTTGCACCCTATTTGCCCCCTACTTGCGCTTTACTTGCACCCTACTTGCGCCCTAGTTGTGCCCTAGTTGCGCCCAAGTTGCGCCCTTTATGCGCCCTAGTTGCGCCCTAGTTGCGCCCTAGTTGCGCCCTAGTTGCGCCCTAGTTGCACTCTAGTTGCACCCTAGTTCGCCCTAGCTGCGCCTTAACTGCGCCCTAGCTCTGCCCTAGCTTCGCCCTAACTACACCCTAGCTGTGCTCTAGTTGCACCCCAGTTGCGCCCTAGTTGCACCCTAGTTGCGCCCTAGTCGCGCCTTTGTTGCGCCCTAGTTACGCCCTGCCTTACTTGCGCCCTAGTTGCGCCCTACTTGTGCCCTTGTTGCGCCACAGTTGCACCCTAGTTGCGCCCGAGTTGCGCCCTAGTTGCGCCATGCTGTGCCTCTCTCGGGCCGTGATCGTGTCCCATGTTCTCCCTAGTTGTGCCCTACTTGAGTTCCAAACGTGCTCCACTTCTGCCTTCATCGCGTCCTACTTGTGCCGTTGTTGTGCCCTCCTTGTGCCGTACATGCACACGCCGCAAAAAATACTTTTCATGATGTAATGCGGGTACTGTGTCTTGTTGTGCATGTGTGTGTGCGAGGTGCACACACACATGCACGTGTCCATGCCAACCACACACACTACCTCAAGACGAGTCAGCCATTGACCACCTGTGCACATGTGCATTCAGCCTCCTCCTGCATGGCTGTGAGATTGTGTTGTGATGTCCTGTGGCAGGTCAAGACTCCAGACGGATACCTTCTGAGCTTGCAGCGCATCTCTGCTGATGCAACTACCAATGGGGAGGACGAGGAAGGCCAGCAGCAGCGGTGGCAGCAGCGGCGACGGCAGAAGCAGGGGCAGCATCAGCAGCAGGAACGCCGCGTGCGGCATGAAATGCTGTAGCAGGAAGGGTCGCAGCCACAGAAGCTGCCGGTGCTGCTGCAGCTTGGTCTTCTCATGGTGAGTTGAGTATTTGTTTTTTTTACATGGTCCAATGTGATGTCGCAGAAGATGCTGGTGCTGGTGCTGCATGGTACACTCCTCTCATCGTGCATGTGATGTGTTGTGGTGTGGTGAGGTGTGTCGCACACCACACCACACCTGCCACAGCTCACACCTCCCTCTTGCTTCGGTTTCAAATGTTTGGGCAAAATGAAGACCACGACACGGCGAATAGTTGTGCTTCTGATCTTTCTGTGAGGGCTCCTTCCGTGTGCGTCAACAAATGGAGCCCTCCCTCCCTACTCTCCCACTCCTCTCCCCCTCCTCCCCCCTCCCTCGCTCCCTCATGTAAATCTTCCCTCATGGCCGTCTTTGCTGGCATCGTCACTACTGTCATCGTCCTCCTTGTCCTCATAGTCATTGGCGTTGGCGTCGTCGTCGTTGCCGCCACCCCCGTTGTCGTTGCTGGGCATTGTCATCGCCGCTGTCGCTGTTGCTGTCATCGTTGTCGTCGTCGACGTCGTCGTCGTCGTCGTCGTCATCGTCATTGTATTTGTCCTCGTTGCTGTTGTCATTGTCGTGGTCATAATGGCCAGGGTGCAGATAGCTGGCTGACCAACACGCTGCAGCAAAACCTGCCGTTTGTGCTGGCGCGCGCCGGCTACGACGTGTGGCTTGCAAACTCTCGTTGCGAGCCGTGGAGCCACCGCCACGTCCGGCCGCAGCCGTCCTCCAAGATGTGCTGGTTGTCTTTGGCATCCCATGCCATCTACTGTCTTCTTGGTGTATCTGCACAGCGCGCACCGCAGTTATCCATCCACGCATGCATCTATGCATCCATGCATGCATGGATGCATTCATGCATGCATGCATGCCTGCATGCATGCATGCATGCATGCATGCATGGGTGCGTCTGTGGATGGATAGCATAACCACATGGACGTGCAAAGGTAGGCAAAGCACACATAGTCGATGCCGTCCAAAACATCATAGAAATATAAACACTGCTGTGTTCCCCTCTCGGATGATTCTGGCCTGGCAGGTGCCTCAAAAACCCACCTACAACCCACCTTGTTAATTCCAGGCTGAAGGATGCCTCAAACTGGTCTGCTTTACCCCAGGCCTACGGTGATTAAGGCTCTGCCTGAGCACCCCCAGAACTCGTCCGTTCCATTCTCCCTAGGCTGCGCTGCGTGCGTCAAGTCACGCGCGCTGTCGCTGTGTCAAGAATCACGCCACTGACGAAGGCATCCCATGGCCCAAACCGGTCTGCCCATTCTCTGCCTCCAAACACAGACCCCACCTACTCGCCACATTCTCCTCCTGTCTGGTGTCCACTCTGCAGCGCCAAGATGCCCCTTCCCCTTTTTTTAACGGCAAGGTCAGCGTAGTGGCGTGCGAGCGTTTGCACGTAGGGTCTCCACACGGCGTGTGACCTCCACACGTCCTTTGTCTTCTTCCGTCAGAGAGGCTCCTTTCTAAATGGAAGCAGCACAGTCATAATTCAAGTTTTTTTTTCTTTGGGTGCTGGGGGTAGAAAGGTTGTGTGTGTGGCTCGTCGACGTACACTCACAATGTTGGCATTGAAGAGACTTGAGAAGGAGCTTCTAATGTTAGGCCATGTCGCCCACGTTGCAACTTGCTTTCCCGTTGCTCCTCATGTCTGTGCTTTCCGACCACGTGCTCGGTTCGTTTTTTTTTGTCCCACTCGTTCCTCCTCCCTTGTACTGCTGTGCAACGCACTGTGATTGGACTGGAGCTGGGACACAATCATCTCTCCATCATCCTCAGAAGAATCTGATGAGAATGTCTTCCCTTCTTGTGGATTTTGCTGTCCGCCCCTCCCCTTGCTCACGCATGCTACCGTCTCGTGTCGTGCTACGTAGAGGTACTGGGATTGGAGTTGGGACGAGCTGGCCATGTTTGACCTGCCTGCCACGGTGCAAGCGGTTCTCGACGCCACAAAAGCCGCATCGCTGCTATACGTCGGCCACTCGCAGGTTCAATTCGACTCGAAGGCTTTGATTTTACTGAAGAACATGGGTGTTCTGGCGCATGTTATGTATGGTTTCTGTCGGTGATGCCGCTTGTTGGCCTCTTCATGGGAAGACAACAAGTGGCATCTGACCCTTGCATCCACCTGAAAGTGGAAGGTTTTGAGGAAGATTGAAAATTGAAACTGAATTACACCTGATTCTTCTTTCTTATTTTTTTTAGGACAATACATGCATAATTGAATGTTTCGGCCTTATTTCACGGTCATTTTTCTGAACGACTTTTGCAATGACCACTTTTTTTCTTCCCTCAAGAACCGTGCCCTCCAATGCTGTGTTCTGCCACACAATTCCGTGCTACTCTACTGTTACTGTCCTCAGTCCACTTTCCACCGTCTTTGTGCCTATAGGTGTTCATTTCCCAAACACTCTCCCTTCCCCCTTCTCTTGCCGTCCCCTTTCCCTTGCATTCCACTTTCCCTTGCCTTCCCATTTCCTTGTGCTCCCCTTTCTCTTACACTCCCCTTTCTCTTGCACTTCCCTTTCCCTTGTACTCCCCTTTCCCTTGTACTCCCCTTTCCCTTGCACTCCTCTTTCCCTTGCACTCCCCCTTTCTCTTGAACTCCCCTTTCTCTTGCACTCCACTTTCTCCTGCTCTCATCCCCTCCTCCTTGCGTCATCACTTATAGGCACACCCTTGCTCCTCCTGGCACTTTTTCTTTGTAGCCTGACTCTATTCATGTGGCCGAACTTATGTGTATCTCATGTGCCTATGGTGTATCTCATGTGCCTATGGTGTATCTCATGTGCCTATGGTGTATCTCAT
>SZWC01002759.1:54366-72558 GCA_023375785.1 Penium margaritaceum
GCCTATGATGTATCTCATGTGCCTATGGTGTATCTCATGCGCCTATGGTGTATCTCATGTGCCTATGGTGTATCTCATGTGCCTATGGTATATCTCATGTGTGCTATGGTGTATCTCATGTGCCTATGGTGTATCTCATGCGCCTATGATGTATCTCATGTGCCTATGGTGTATCTCATGTGCCTATGGTGTATCTCATGCGCCTGTGGTGTATCTCATGCTCCTATGGTGTATCTCATGTGCCTATGGTGTATCTCATGTGCCTATGGTGTATCCCATGTGTGCTATGGTGTGTCTCATGCGCCTATGGTGTATCTCATGTGCGTATGTTGTATCCCATGCGCCTATGGTGTATCTCATGCACCTAAGGTGTATCTCATGTGCTATGGTGTATCTCATGCGCCTATGGTGTATCTAATGCACCCATGGTGTATCTCATGTGCCTATGGTGTATCTCATGTGCCTATGGTGTATCTCATGCGCCTATGGTGTATCTCATGTGCCTATGATGTATCTCATGCGCCTTTGGTGTATCTCATGCGCCTATGGTGTATCTCATGCACCTGTGGTGTATCTCATGGGCCTATGGTGTATCTCATGCGCCTATGGTGTATCTCATGCACCTATGGTATATCTCATGCACCTATGGTGTATCTCATGTGCCTATGGTGTATCTCATGTGCCTATGGTGTATCTCATGTGCCTATGATGTATCTCATGTCCTCTATGGTGTATCTCATGTGCCTATGGTGTATCTCACACGCCTATGGTGTATCGTATGTGCCTATGGTGTATCTCATGCGCCTTTGGTGTATCTCAAGTGCCTATGGTGTATCTCATGTGCCTATGGTGTATCTCATTTATCTATGGTGTATCTCATGCGCCTATGGTGTATCTCATGCCTATGGTGTATCTTATGTGCCTATGGTGTATCTCATGCGCCTATGGTGTATCTCATGTGCGTAAAGTGAATCTCATGTGCCTATGGTGTATCTCATGTGTGCTATGGTGTATCTCATGCGCCTATGATGTATCTCATGCACCTATGGTGTATCTCATGCGCTTATGGTCTATCTCATGCGCCTATGGTGTATCTCATGGGCCTATGGTGTATCTCATGTGCCTATGGTGTATCTCATGTGCCAATGGTCTATCTCATGCGCCTATGGTATATCTCATGCGCCTATGGTGTATCTCATGCGCCTATGGTGTATCTCATGTGCCTATGGTGTATCTCATGCACCTATGGTGTATCTCATGAGCCTATGGTGTATCTCATGCACCTATGGTGTATCTCATGCGCTTATGGTGTATCTCATGTGCCTATGGTGTATCTCATGTGCCTATGGTGTATCTCATGCACCTATGGTGTATCTCATGAGCCTATGGTGTATCTCATGCACCTATGGTGTATCTCATGCGCTTATGGTGTATCTCATGTGCCTATGGTGTATCTCATGTGCCTATGGTGTATCTCATACGCCTATGGTGTATCTCATGCGCCTATGGTGTATCTCATGTGCCTATGGTGTATCTCATGCGCCTATGGTGTATCTCATGTGCGTATGGTGTATCTCATGTGCCTATGGTGTGTCTCATGCACCTATGGTGTATCTCATGTGCCTATGGTGTATCTCATGCGCCTATGGTGTATCTCATGTGCCTATGGTGTATCTCATGCGCCTATGGTGTATCTCATGTGCCTATGGTGTATCTCATGTGCCTATGGTGTATCTCATGCGCCGCTGGTGTATCTCATGTGCCTATGGTGTATCTCATGTACCTATAGTGTATCTCATGTGCCTATGGTGTATCTCATGTGCCTATGGTGTATCTCATGCACCTATGATGTATCTCATGTGCCTATGGTGTATCTCATGCGCCTATGGTGTATCTCATGCGCCTATGGTGTATCTCATGTATGTATGGTGTATCTTATGAGCCTACGTTGTATCTCATGAGTTTATTGTGTATCTCATGTGCCTATGGTGTATCTCATGCGCCTATGGTGTATCTCATGCGCCTATGGTGTATCTCATGTATGTATGGTGTATCTTATGAGCCTACGTTGTATCTCATGAGTTTATTGTGTATCTCATGTGCCTATGGTGTATCTCATGTGCCTATGGTGTATCTCATGTGCCTATGGTGTATCTCATATGCCTATGGTGTATCTCATATGCCTATGGTGTATCTCATGTACCTTTGGTGTATCTCATGCGCCTACGATGTATCTCATGCGCCTATGGTGTATCTCATGCGCCTATGGTGTATCGCATGCGCCTATGGTGTATCTCATGGGCCTATGGTGTATCCCATGCACCTATGGTGTATCTCATGCGCCTATGGTGTATCTCATGCGCCTATTGTGTATCTCATGCGCCTATGGTGTATCTCATGCGCCTATGGTGTATCTCATGTACCGATGGTGTATCTAGTGTGCCTATGGTGTATCTCATACGCCTATGGTGTATCTCATGCGCCTATGGTGTATCTCATGCGCCTATGGTGTATCTCATGCGCCTATGGTGTATCTCATGTGCCTATGGTGTATCTCATGCGCCTATGGTGTATCTCATGTGCCTATGGTGTATCTCATGCGCCTATGGTGTATCTCATGCGCCTATGGTGTATCTCATGCGCCTATGGTGTATCTCATGTGCCTATGGTGTATCTCATGCGCCTATGGTGTATCTCATGTGTCAATGGTGTATCTCATGTGCCTATGGTGTATTTCATGTGCTTATGGTGTATCGCATGAGCCTGTGGTGTATCTCATGCGCCTATGGTGTATCTCATGTGCCTATGGTGTATCTCATGCGCCTATGGTGTATCTCATGCGCCTATGGTGTATCTCATGCACCCATGGCGTATCTCATGTGCCTATGGTATATCTCATCTGCCTATGGTGTATCTCATGCGCCTATGGTGTATCTCATGTGCCTATGGTGTATCTCATGCGCCTATCGTGTATCTCATACGCCTATGGTGTATCTCATGCACCTATAGTGTATCTCATGCGCCTTTGGTGTATCTCATGTGCCTATGGTGTATCTCATGCACCTATGGTGTATTTCATGTGCCTATGGTGTATCTCATACGCCTATGGTGTATCTCATGTGCCTATGGTGTATCCCATGTGCATATGGTGTATCTCATGCGCCTATGGTGTATCTCATGCGCCTATGGTGTATCTCATGCACATATGGTTTATCTCATGTACCCATGGTGTATCTCATGCGCCTATGGTGTATCTCATGTGCCTATGGTGTATCTCATGTGCCTATTGTGTATCTTATGTACCTATGGTGTATCTCATGTGCCGATGGTATATCTCGTGTACCTATGGTATATCTCATGTGCCTATGGTTTATCTCATGTGCCTATGGTGTATCTCATGCGCCTATGGTGTATCTCATGCGCCTATGTTTAGAGATATGAAGATTTTTGAGATGTAAAGATGTGTCTTTGCCACGTGATTCTGGTAAGTTGATCGCCTTTGAGAAGAAGCCTCCTTATGTGTGGTGGCAACAATCACCTCTTCACTTTGTTGGTATGAAGCTTACTTGCAAAGAAAGTTTCCTATAGTTGTGCGATGTTGCTCGTCTCTTGAATGAACTTTCGTGAAGTATCCTGATGAAGGAATTTTCATCTCGCTTCATGGTGAAGTTTCTTGATCAGGTGGCTTCCTCAAGAAGCTATCCTGCACCATTGTCAATTCTGCTTCATAGTTTGATGCAGATCATAGATCTCAATTCGTCATAAGCTTGAAGCATCTCTATCCTCTTATACAAGTATTGGGACTGTTTCAAACCTTGTGCATGTTGGTGTCGATGAAGTACACGTTGCTCTCCATCCTTGGATGTACATAAGCAAGGCAGGATTTGGAAATCTTGGCTAGTGTGCCTAGGCAGCATTGTGTAGTATGTAGCTCCTCCTCTCCATAGAAGAGGGTACAAAAATGTGCCACCTTTTGCGCCTACCGATACTGCAAGCTTCCTTCACCCCTTTAGGGTTAGCAGGCCAGATTAACTCTTGACGTCTTGGGATGAAATTCCCATCCGAGCTGCACCCGGCAATTTCACTGAAAATACGTAAAACATTATGGAGACCTCCGATTGAAGAACCGACTGTGCCAGGATAAAAAATCAAATCAGGATAGTTATCGGATAATCCAACAGAGGCATCTCATGGTTTCTTGGAGCCATGTGTGCTTCAGAACGATGGCTTGATGCTTTGTTGAGATCCTGGGCATTGCGACCGGTTGTCAACCAAGCTAGTCATGTGATGTAAACATAAATTCCTCGATGAAATCCAAAGAGTGTAAGAGGTACTTTGGTGGTTGAAATCAGGTGCATCTTGGTATGTTAGAAGGCTTGTGAAAAGAAACAATAACTTTGATGATTTGACCCTTTTCCAGACAAACAATCAAGACTTGTATACAGGTATACACATGTATTCAGTTATCCTACCTAGAATTTCACATATTTTTACGGACTTGGTGTAAAGGGACCCAAGATAGACACAATACCCTAAATGCCCTCGCCAAAATGTTATAATCATTAAGACTCTATGAGGACACTAGGTTAGTACTCCTCATATAGGGTTGTGATAAAAAAATCAAGTAAGGCTCAACTTTTGGACAGTTTGTATTGTCTTGAGTCACAAGTAAGTCATGAGTGTGGCATGAATAAGGCATAGATAGGAGGAAAGGATGCAGAGTGGAAAAAATCAGGTTACATAACAGGTACAACTGGGATAAAACCCGAACACAACTATGGTGTGACTAAAATCAAATAGAGATAGTATGGAAAACAAATGTACAATACGAGTGCAACTAAAGCATAAGCAAGATGTAATGAAAGGACAATTACAAAGCAAGAAACCTCTCTGGGGTATGATTTTGTCGTAGATTTCATTTACCTGCGATGGAAAGGAGGGTAGCTACGGAAGAACATATGGTACAACGAGGAAAGAACAAGGGTACACATAGCGTCCAGCTATGAAGAAAGAAGGGCATACCAAGGATACAAATAGGGTGCAACCATGACGCTAGTGTGCATTGCCAAGAACTACAAAGGACTTCAAGGAATTGCCAAGCATTGTCAAGTATTGCTAGGCATTCCATGCATCAAGCATGTATATTAAGGCATTACATAGCTCTAGCAAACATGTTTTGGCAATATCTGGGCAGTGCTTTGGCATTTACATGCCTTGCCTAGACATTTTTGTTCGTTGTTGAGTAAACAAGGGGTATTTCTAGGCAGGGTTAGACATTTTTAATGCATGGCCAAGCATTTTCATGCATGACAAGGCATTGCCCATGCATAAACAAGAATTACCTAACATCTCCATGAATTTGAGGAATTTCAAAGCATTACATAACATAATCCATAGATATCCAGGCATTTTCCATGCCTTCCAATGAACTTCCTACTATTTCCACACATTGCCACATATCCTTAGGACTTTAGTATGCATTGATCAGCACAGCAAGGCATTGCCAACTCCTCAAGCATTTTTACGCATCGCCAAGCATTCACAGATACTTCCTACCTCTTGCAAGAATAGTTCCATATTACACATGCGTTGCGAGGTGTCGTCCAAGTATCCCATGTCCTTTAAGACCTTTCCAAATATTTTGTAGGATCTCCAAAGCATCGCTTAGTGTTTCTAAGTTTCTCAATTTATGTATCATTTCCAACGTATTTCCTTCCGTTTTCCTTTTATTTTATAGGTATTGATAAGTATGGCCTAAGCATTACCAATGCATTACAAAGGATAACCCATGCATTTCTTGGAAGTGTAGGAACTCACCAACAAAGGATTTTTCAAGGCATTTTCAAGGCATCATCAAAGCATTACCACATGTTTCCCACATGTTGCCATATATATATATATATATATATATATATATATATATATATATATTGCTTAGGGTTCTGAGAATGGAACATGATTTACCAAGCATTGCAAGGAATGACCAGGCAATGACATGCATGGCCTACGCTTTGCGAGGCATAGCCTCAAACTGCCACATATTGCCAGGCATTGTTAGACATTCTTTTTACATAATTCAGTCTTGGAAGGCATTGTCAAAGCATTCTGGAGATATCATCACATATTGCGAGGCATCGCGTAGAATGTCAACGCATTGTCTGGAGATGCATGTTAGTACCATGCATTTCCAACCACTTTTAGGGATTTCTAGGTGTTTCCAAGCCATTCCTCGAGATTGCTAAACTTGGAAAGCACTTCACTACATTAATTAGGCATTGCTAGGCATTGTATCAAAATTTCTAGGGCATCCTATGCATTTCCATGCACTGCAAGACATTGCAGGTTATTTCTAGGCATTGTCCATGCATTGCGAAGACTTTTTACACCTTGTCAAGAATTACGAAGAAATATGTAGGCGTAACATTGGAATTTTGAGGTATTTATAGGTATTTTTGAGATTGCTGGACATTGCCATGCCTTGCCATTTTTTCTCAAGCATTCCTCAACAATTCCCGAAGCATCGATTAGGCAAAGCCAAGCATTAACAAAAGATTGACAGACATTTCAATGCCAAGGACTGCGAAGGATTGTCCTGGCATGGCCAAGCACTTTCAGAAGCATTGCCATGCATTGGCCAGAAATTTCAAGCTATTGCCAATGATATTGCTAATTTTCATATCCAAGCACTTTCCAAATATGATACAATTTTCCAAACACTTGGTTGAGCGATACTTGGCATTGCGAAGATGTTTATTGGAATTTCCAACACATGGTTAATCATAAGACTTGCCATACCTTTCTTGGAAGTTTCAGGCATGTTTTGGAACTACGAGGCATTAACAAGCATAGAGACTAATTTTCCACGCATTGCTAGAAATTGCCGGACATTTATTGGCACGAGCACACATTGCCTAGTAACTTCATGCATTGTGTAGGGATTCCCCACCCATTTCCAAGCATTCCAAGGTATGTCCCTAGCATAGGTAGGCATTACTAGGAAGTGCTAGGCAGGAGGCATTGCCAATACCTGGCAATCACTTCCACGTATTTTGAGGAATTTGTGAGCATATCCTAGGCATTGCCAATTATTTCCATGCATTACCTGAGTATCATCAGGCATTACCAAACATAGCTAGGCACTTTCATTACATTTAAGGCGTTTCTTAGACATTCTATAGAATTTTTCATGAATTTCTAGGCGTTGAAGTTCCAGACACTTTTAAACCTTTCATAGACATTTATAGGAATTTTTAGTCATTTTTAGGCATTATTAGTCATTGCAAGGCATTTCCCACACATTGCCAAGCTGTAGCGGGAGGGCCGGTTCGGCCCTCCCTCCTCGCTGAAGCGAGGGGTGGTTGCGCACCACCCCTTGCATCAGCGAAGGCTGGCCGACGGCCAGCACTTCGCTGGCCGCCGGCCAGCTGGCTGCCGGCCGGCTGGACGGCCGAGTGACCGGCCGGCCACCAGCCGGCTAGCCGCCAGCCGCTGATCGCAGCTTGAGCCCGATCGGCGGCTGAGGGCCCGCAAGGACCTTGAGGGCGAGGCCTCGTGCCCTCGTGCCCTCGCCCCCGCTTGCCCTCCTCGCAAGTGAGCGAGCGAGGACGAGGGAGGGGATCGAGGGAAGAGAGACGAGAGAAATTTGGCGCAAAATCGCCAACGTGTCTCGCACTCGACGATTTCGTGCCAGAACATCAAAACGTAAATCGAAGCTCGTTTGCGACAAAATTTGACATGAAATAACGAAATAACTCGTACGAACACACGAGTTCGAGGTTAAAACCCCTGGTTTGGGTCCCAAAACCAGGGATAAGGTTAAAAACGGAAGTGGGCCTCCGGAGACTCGAAATATTCGAGTCTCCCTGCTCTGGGTCGTTGATGACAATTGTCCCTTAGTCCTGCGAAGGGGGCAAATCCTTGACGCGGACGGAGAAGGCCATTCTACGAACCCCGACGATGACTTCAGAGCAGGAGCTGGAGGTCCGACCCGTTACAGTGGTTCTTTGAGCCAGACGACCCTCGCGGCCAAGGGTTTAATGGAAACGGTGGCTACGTCCTATATAAAATGCCGTCGACAACTACAAGCAGCAGCAGAAACGTCGGAAGAGACTACGGCATTTACATTTCACGGATTGAAGGGCCACAAAGTGCGTTAGAGAGCTTGAAAAGAGGTCTACTTGGGGAGACTCTTTCCTCTGATCCCTACTCACCTCCAGGGGACTACAAAGATTTTTGTGGGATGGGGTGGGGAGTTCCCAACCCCCAAAACTACCAAATCTTCCCCATGTACAAGGCTCCTTCCTCCCTCCCTCATCCAAAAATTTGGACAGCGCCCTTCCCCAAGATTAGGGATTCTCACGACGTGAGAGCATCCTACAAAGAAGGAGGGTGTCACCTTGAAGGTCTTTGACGGCACTCCAACGCCACCGGCTCAAGGGAGACGCAGCCCAAGAACGCGAGAGGCGTCAAGGAGCGTGAAGAGAAGGCCAAGGAAGACAAGAAGACAAGAGGAAGGCAAAGAGATAGAAGAAAGAGTGAAAGACTTGCTAGGAATTTTTAGAACTCCTCGTTGTACTCTTTGCTCTTGTTTTGTGAGCGACACTCACATCCCTTGTCATTTCCTTGTCTTGTAATTTTCTGTTTGCGTATGTACTAGTTCTTGCCAATCGCTGTGAGTCAGGACTTAGGAAGACCAGTCTTAAAACCCACGACCTTGTGCCGACGTGGTGGCCTAGGAAAATAGAAAGTAAATTTATAATTGCCTCACCGATCGTGAGAGCAAGATCTTAGGAGGCAATTCCTCCTCAAAGTTGTGGGGTGATCCTCACAACGATCTTCACGTGCTAGTTGCACGAGCGACGAGATGGCAAGTGCCGGACCGTCCAAGACCAACAAGGGCAAGGTGGTGACGTTCTCACCACACGCCCTTGGCGGACTCCAAATTTTCGGATCCGCCGCCGCGAGCACGGTTGCCAACCCAAAGGCAACCGTAACGCCTAAGGCAACCGTACCGCCTAAGGCAACCGTACCGCCTAAGGCAACCGTACCGCCTAAGGCAACCGACGCCAACCTCGGTGACACTGAGAAGCGTGCGGAGGCCGAAAAAGTGCTCGACGAGCACGTCAACGCGCACGTGGGCGACCCCCACGCGACAGACGATGCGATGGAGGAGGATCACCCGGAGGTGGACCTCGACAAAGAGCACGACGCCAAAGATGGCGAAGGCGACGAGGATCACGACCATTGCCATTTTCATGCAGCGAACTTGAGCCGATTGCTCAAGAAGGGTAAGACACATGCCGCATCGCCTGAAGCTGCCGACGGTAGCGAGACTGCCGAGAGCAGCAAGGGTGTTGAAAGCAGCCATACGAAAAGTTCCCGCGAGAACGAGCCGGACGAAGTCGCCGCGAAGGCAAATCGCGATAACCGTCCTAGGCTCACGGAGTTTGCTGCTAAGGCGGCAGGCCGACTCAAGATCATCACCGATGGTGGAGATACGGCACCACTCGGAGGAATGGGGGCGGACCTCCCTTCCTACAATGTGGCCGCAATGGGGCAGGGCAGAGCGCACTCGAGCGTCGTCGCTGAAGACAGTCTCCTCCAAAAGGTGGGACTCCTTGGAGGTGTGTACGCGAATCATATCCTCATGTAGTGAGTAAGGGTGCACGGACAACGTGAGGCCCTGGAGGCTATCGCCAATGCTCTGGCGACATCAGAGCTCAAGTTCGCGTTCGCCAACCTGCTAGCCCACGTCGGAGAGAGCATCACGGACCTCGACCGTGATCGCTAGCTGCAGCGCCTGGCCATCCATGAGGCAAGCCGCCGATGCAAGAACCTCGACAAGGCATTGTAGAGCATGACCCAGGTGCGGATGGAGTAGCAAGCATAGCGTGTCGCAGCTGCGGATGCCACTGCCGGTGGCAGCGACGACTTGCCTACCTCGACGACTTCGGGGCCGGTCATGAACACGTCGTTCCTCCACAGTGTGGAGATCTTCCGGAAGGGCGTGAAGCTGACCGACTGGCTGAATCACATGGAGCACGTTCTACGTGTCCACAAGGCTCCACTCAGCCAGTGGGACGACCTTGCCACGACGCGGCTTGAAGTCAAACTCTTCAAGTATGTGGTTAAGGCGTGGAGTGCGCACCAGCCGCACCTTGAGTGGCAGCCCATGCCATGGGAGTCCTTCTACGCGATCATGTATACGAAGTACACCCAACATGAGGAGGCGCAGCGTGGCTTCCACAAGATCAAGGACTTCAGGCAGCTGGGCAGCTCTCTCGAATCACTTGAGCGAGTTCACCGCACTCGTGGAGGAAGGCGAAAGCTTCACCGAGGGTGATGGGACTCATACCTTCAAGTACCCAGAGTGCATACTGCTGGAGTACTTGCATGATGGTCTCAGCAATGAGAAGCTGAAAGACAAGACCACCACGACTGCCACTGGCAAAGCTTGGACAAGCTGGAGGGCGTTGCACGACTACATGAGCGAAGTGTATTCGGCAAACCCGAAGTACCACTCTGATGCACGGCCGAACTCGCATGCACAACAAGGCCGTGCCATGCGTATGGACGCTCTAGGGGCTAGTGGGTCAGCTGGACAGCGAGGCAGGACTAAGGGCAAGCAGCCCGCAAACCCTCCAGCCAAGAATGCTTGTGGACATAAGGGCCCCAACAACAAGCGCAGCCGTGAGAATGATGAGCTGCAAGTGGCGCATGAGCGTCGTAACGCATCCTTCCGTGATGGGCTCTGCCACAACTGCATGCAGCCGGGCCACTTTAGGGCTCAGTTCCCTGAGGCTACTGGTGGTGGACAAGAGGCCGCGACGTTAGCTGCAGTAGCAGCACCTCGTGGGGATGGTGCAGCAGGATGCCGCGGAAAGGGCCGTGGACAGGTCGTGGTCACGGCATTAGCCCGGCCGTGGTAACGGACAAGGCCGTAGGACGGGTTTTCTCCACCCCATTAGTGGGGACCACTCAGGGGTAAAACAAGATCAGTGACATTAGTGGGGACCACTCAGGGGTAAAACAAGATCACGAGTGTGGGTTCATGTTTTCAGACGAGGATGTTAAACAATTTGAGTTTTTGACGAGTTCAAATTTCTCTGTTGTTTTCTCTCCTCATGTTGAACCGCATTCTGCACTTGCTGACCGACATTGCCCACTAAACCTTGCATCTCCGGACAAGATGCATGATCGTACATGCTTAGTGGTGGCGACACCGACCATTGTGCTTGTGTGACACAGTGATTGAAGCAAACATCCTCAAAACAATGAGTTTGCTGGAAGGTGCTTGCAGAATTAACACGTACCCACAAGATATGGACTCGAGTGGATGAATCACGGGAGTTGCGACGCCCATCGTACAGATTCTATTCTTATCACAAACTCGACTTGCCGTCGTCGAGCCTGTTCACTCGGAAGCGTGGAGGTAATATGACGATGCAGTTAAAGGGATACCTAGCTGGTCCTCCCGTGAACGTACTGGTTGATACTGGAGGAGACGACTCCTTTGTTAGCCTTGGCTTTACCCGACAGGTGGGCCTAAAGTACGAGCCATCAGATGGCGTAGTTGTCATCGGTGACAACCGTAAAGTACCTGTAATTGGTACCTGTAAGGCAAAAATTTGTATTCAAGGTTACACACAAAGTGTCACGTTGAAGGTACTCAACCTTCTCGACCCGTTTGAATTGGTGCTAGGCGATCTCTAGCTCCACAAAAACAAAGATTTGATAAACTTTGAATCAAGACGCTTGATACTCCGAAAGGGACACTGTCGCTTTACGCTGATTCCAAGTACGGAATTGTCACCGACTCGACTTAAAGTCCATGCCAGCTTGTGTGCGATGCAGGTCAAGAGGCGTATTCGACAAGGTTATCGATACTTCTTGGCTCATGTGTAGAAAGTGTAGGATGACGTGAAGGAAGACACGCCACAAGAGATCAAAATCACCAGAACGACGCATGGGCTTCACGATTTTACTGCAACCAGAGGCGACTCCTCCGTTCAGATCCATGTATCGCCTTAGTCCAGCAGAAAGGCGAGAGGTCAAACTCCAAATCAAAGAGTACCTTGCAAAAGGGTGGATCAAAGCTCAGTAGCTTGCCATGCGGTGCGCCGATCCTTTTTGTGAACAAAAAGGATGGTGGTTTATGCATGTGCGTGGATTACCGGGCGTTGAACAAGCTGACGGTGAATGAACGATTCTCCTTACCGCGGATTGAGGACCTTTTTGACCAACTCCAAGGCGCAAAAGTATTTTCGTCCTTGGATTAGTCTCAAGGGTACCATCAAATCCGCATCACGGAAGATGATGTTCCCAAAACCGCGTTTCGAATGCACATGGGACACTATCAGTTTCAAGTGTTATGCGTCGGTCTTACAAATGTTCCGGCAACCTTCCAAGGAGAAATGAACCAAACGTTCGCCAAGCAACTCGGACAGTTTGTCTTGGTTTACCTGGACGACATCCTGGTTTTCTCCAAATCAATGGAAGAGCACATAGAACATCTGCGTGAAGTTCTTGTAATCCTTCGGGAACAGAAGTTCTATGCGAAAGTGAGCAAGTGCAAGTTTGCACAAGGTGAGCTCGAATACCTTGGACACATCGTCGGCAAGGACGGCATCTGTGTCGACCTACAAAAGGTCCAAGCCGTTGTGGACTAGCCACGCCCCAAAAATGTTGGACAGATTCGGTCTTTTCTCGGCCTTGCAAACTACTTCCGACGGTTTATGCAAGGGTATTCGACCCTGGTAGCACCGCTAACCAGGCTCCCGCAAAAGACGTGTGTTGGGAATGGACATCTGATCGCGAGAACGCCTTTCTCGAATGCAAAGATCTTCTATCCATAGCACCCGTCTTAGCTCTTCCGGATCCATCACAACCGTGGGAGACTCGATACGATGTGTCGGTAGTAGGACTCGGAGCTGTCCTTATGCAGAACGGTCACCCAGTTGCTTATGAGAGCCGGAAGCTCATCCCCGCGGAAATGCGGTACACGACTGAAGATCAAGAACTCCTTGCGGTAGTACACGCTTTCAAGATGTGGCATTGCTACCTCGAGGGTGCTGAATGGGGTGTGACGGTCGTGACCGACCATAATCCATTGGTGTTTTTCCAAACGCAACCGAACCTGGCAAGATGATAGGCGCGTTGGAGCGAATACCTGAGCCGATTCTCATTCACATGGGAATATCGACCAGGACGTATCAATGTGGCCGATCCACTAAGCCGATAGCCTGCGGAAATTAAAAGCAACCACCGAGGTCGGTGGGTGTTTTATGGCTATTGTAACAGAAACAGTACAATCATCAGATCCCCCTGCACCTGTCCGACAACCACCACGAGAGATTATCCATTACAACGGTTTTGTAAACAGGATCCGGATGGGATACTGCGTGGATTCTTGGTTTCAAGACTCTCAAAATCTGGACAAGTACGGCTTGATGGAGGCTGCAGGAATCTTCTTGCACGGGGAACAAGTTGTTGTGCCAAACTCGGAAGACCTTCGAGCGAAGATAATATCCCAATTCCACGACCCGCCAATTGCAGGTCATGTGGGACCTCGAAAAACTGGGCAGGCACTCTCGGACCACTATTGGTGGCCAGGATGGAGTGTCGATGTCCGTAAGTATTGCATGACATGCAATCCATGTCTTCAGAATAAGGCTAGTAACAAATAGCTAGCTGGACTCCTCCAACAGCTTCCCATTCCTGGGACTCCATGGGAGTGCGTCAGCATGGACTTTGTTACTGGTCTTCCGGACACGGCTCGTGGCCACGATGCAATACTAGTGGTTGTGGATCTTCTGACGAAGATGACACACTTCATTCTTACAAACACTGACGTGAACGGAGGGGAGACCGCTCGTCTCTTCTTTGAGGGTGTCGTAAATTACCACGGCTTGCTGTTGCGCATTATCTCCGATCAAGATCGAAAATTTGCTAGTAAGTTCTGGTAAAAGATGCACGTGTACTTCATCATTGAGTCGCAAATGTCGACACCATTTCACCCTCAAACTAATAGACAAACGAAGCGCATGAACCGCACTCTGGAAAAAATGCTCCGCATGTACGTGGACCCTGCCATGAATGACTGGGACAAATTCCTAGCACCGGCAGAGTTTGCGGTGAATACCTCGGTGAACGTGTCTACACAGTTCACACCGTTTGTGTTGAACAATGATCGGCATCCAGTGGTACCCTCTTCATTGGTGAAGAGTGGAAGTACAAGAGGACAGGTTCCTTCTGCTCAAGCCTTTGCCGAGCGCATAGACTCCTTGTTACAGGAGGCGAAGGGTCACCTTCAAGCTGCTCGGCAACGACAAAAGGTATATGCCGATAAAAGTCGTCATGAGGTCTCGTTTAACATCGGTGACAAATTGCTTCTTAGCACTAAGAATCTTCGGCTGAAGTCGCCTGGGGCACGAAAACCTTTATCGAAGTGGATTTAGCCGTTTCCCATCGATCCACGCATGGGGCCGGTGGCATACCGATTGCTGCTTCCGCCGAGTATGAAGATACATGACGTGTTTCATGTGAGTCTGTTGGTTCCATACACAGCAGAGGGAACGGTTCAGCCACCACCGACAGTACTTGCTGCCGAGGGCCAATACGAGGTCCTTCGTCTACTCCAGCAACGAGAGCGTACTCTCCGGTCGCGGGTTGTCAGGGAATATCTTGTTCATTGTATCGGGTGTGGACTTGAACACAACTCATGGAAGCCTGAATCTCGGTTGCCCACAGGGGTGGTCAACGAGTATTGGAGCGAGCTGGTAGCTCGTACAGATCGACGCGTGTCAGGGGGCACCACGTAAACGCGGAAGAAGTGAACAACATTCCCGCATGGCGGCATTTATGGACTGCGACCATAGGAGGTTGGGGACGCCCAACATGGTTGTCGCGCGGACGCTCTAGCCTAAAGGGGGGAGGCCGCTAGCCGTGCTAACCTACAAGCTGCAGTTTAGGTCCAAGTACCATGCATGTGTTCATGTTTAGCTGGTGATTAAAATTACTAATTTTCATTCATAATGTTGATGACTCACTAACTGACAATCCTGCTTGTTGTTCATGAACCGAGACGATTCATAACAAGTGGGGAGGAATGTAGCGGGAGGGCCTGTTCTGCCCTCCCTCCTCGCTGAAGCGAGGGGTGGTTGCGCACCACCCCTCGCGTCAGCAAAGGCTGGCTGGCGGCCAGCACTTCGCTGGCCGCCGGCCAGCTGGTTGCCGGCCGAGTGACCGGCCGGCCACCAGCCGGCCAGGCGCCAGCCACCGATCGCGGCCTGAGTCCGATCGGCGGCTGAGGGCCCGAGAGGGCCTCGAGGGTGAGGCCTTATAGCCTCGTGCCCCCGCCCCCGCTCGCCCTCCTCGCAAGCGAGCGAGCGAGGATGAGGGAGGGGGACGAGGGATGAGAGGTGAGAGAAAGCTGGCGCGAAATCGCCAGCGTGTCTCGCACGCGACAATTTCGTGCCAGAACGTCAAAACATAAATCGAAGTTCGTTTGCGACAAACTTTGACATAAAATAACGAAATAACTCCTGCGAACACACGAGTTCGAGGTAAAAACCCCCAGTTTGGGTAAAAAAACCAGGGGTAAGGTTAAAAACAAAAGTGGGCCTCCGGATACTCGAAATATTCGAGTCTCCCTGCTCTGGGTCGTTGATGACGATTGCCCCTCAGTCCTGCGAAGGGGGTAAATCTCTGACGCGGACTGAGAAGGCCATTCTGCGAACTCCGACGACGACTTCAGAGCAGGAGCTGGAGGTCCGACCCGTTACACAAGCACTAGCCAATATGGAAAGGCATTTGAGAGGAATTTCCTAGGAATTCCTTGCCATTGTAACGCGTTTCCAAGAATTGCCAAGTATCCCTCATACATTTTCAAGCCATTGCCATACTTTGCTAGCCACTATGTGACATTGTCCCGTATTGAAAGCAATCACCTGTGAGTTGATGAGCCATGGCGTATGCATTTTGTGGCATTACCCAAGTACCACCACGCATTCCTATAGTCCACCACAAATTGCTAAGGTATTTCCAAGTTGTAACGGATTCGACGGAATCCTTGGCTGACTTGGCCAAAACCGCGGTCCTTGAGGGTCTCCGACCCTCAAGCCATCCCATCTCACCGCCCATAGTCCCAGGTGACCCCGCTCGAGCCACGTGGCTCCTTCGACCGGTCGGCGTGGCACTCCCACGCTACAACCCCCCCCGCTAGGAGTGAGAGCTGCCTCGGCATCTGCGGTAATCCCCACACGGGATTCGAGCCCTTGAGCTCTGAGACCAATGTGACGGATCCGACGGAATCCTTGGCCGACTAGGCCAAAACCGCGGTGCTTGAGGGACTCCGACCCTCAAGCCATCCCGTCTCACCGCCCACAGTCCCAGGTGACCCTGCTTGAGCCATGTGGCTCCTTCGACCGGTCAGCATGGCACTGCCACGCTACACAAGTGTTTCCCAATAACTATAGACTTTCCCATGAATCTAGAGCCACCACCCGCGTATTGCACACACATTGAGAAGCAGTTTCCAGAAATTAGAAGGCATTGTTGATTGAGAGCCAGAATATGTCTAGACAAGACGGATTGTTTGTTTAGTAGGCCGGGGCCAAGCACTCCATTAGTGTCCTTGAATAGCCCAATCCCAAACCAGGCCTAGTTCTAGGTTTTAGTTCCCGAACTCGTTCAATCTACAGTAATTGACCCAAAACTTCAAGGGCACGGTGCTCAACCGGACGCCTGGAACGAGTCCAGTCAACGGTATGCGGACGCTCGGGCCAAACTCACAACGGCGTGTTTCCACTTCTGATGGCCCGCAAGGCGGCAACGATGCGGACTCGTGGTGATGTACCAGGCAACGCAGCCCATGGCCGCCGCGTCGGCAACATCAATGGAGGGACACGGATCGCCTTCTCCGTGCGCTTGTCGCTTTGTAGTGAGTCATGTGTCAGCGATTCTGAGGGAAGTGAGAACCTGACGCCACCTGGCGGACATACATGCAGGTAGGCGGGCTATTCGGCGTGTGGCTAGGCAGTACAGCACGGTGAGGGAAATTTGTCCTGAGAAAGAAAAACTTCGTTGGGGATATAGCTAGAAGAATGCCAGCAGGCCGCCGACTGGCTCCCCAATGATTCAGTGTGGGGCGTCTCAAAGCAGGAAAACCATGGCGGTGCTTAGCGCCATGGAGCAGGACCAGCGACCGCAGCCGCCGCAGCAGCAGGAACAGCATGAGCACCAGCATCTGGGGCCGCAGCACCATGAGAAACAGCAGCCGGTGTCTCCTGGTCCCAGCAACCCGCTGATTGCGACCCTGCTGCGGCAGCAGCAGGAGATAGTGGCGCAGGTGAAGCAGCTGCGGCTGCTGCTAGCGGAGCAGCAGCGCGTGGGGCAGTCGCTGGGTCTCCGCCTGCCGCACCCTCTGGCGCAACACCTGGTCCGTATGGCAGCCTCGAACTTGTCCATGTCATGGCACTCCTCGTCATGTCGAGTGCGTCATTGCCCGCACCGCAAGTGCGCTTTTGCTCTGATTGGAAAAAGGTCTACTGAGTTCGCTTCCACTGGAAGACGTGGGTGCACCGCCCCTTCTTCCCGGCGGGGCCCACTCGTGCCAGCTTCTCTGTGCCGTTGATTTGCTGTACGCCTGGAGTGCTCAAGCGTCTGCATCATCACCATGCGGGCACTGCTGGAGTGTGCGCGCTCAGCCTTTGACTGACGAACGGGAAGGGAGCCCAGTGGGAGGGATTTCCTGCCTGGACCATATTAGAAACCAAAAAAAAAAAAGGAAAAAAAAGGAAAAAAGGGCCAATGTTTGGGTTGGGTGGGGTGAGATGTGAAAGTTAATCGATTGTTCCCGAGGAGCATCTGTCACTGTGCAACTGTTAGCGTGTGTGGTTTGGTGGTCAACTCATCCTCCACGGCTTGAGTCACCAAGTTGCGGTGGTGGTGGTGGCAGCCATGGCGGCGGCGGCGGCGGCGGTGGCAGTGGTAGTGGTGGTGGTGGTGTTGGTGGTGGTATGGTGACATGGTTGGCACCAGGTTCGTGTGCATTGACCGACTTGCTACATGGCAGACTCGGCAGGAAACAATTCCGACATTCTCTGCGGAGTCTGCAGTCCCGCACGTCCCCGTCTCCCCCCTAACTCGTGCTTTGGTGTACTGCAAGCTGGCAGACTCTGATACCATCTTCTT
>SZWC01002759.1:92835-103339 GCA_023375785.1 Penium margaritaceum
AGGGAAAGAGGGAACGGTTAGAAGAAAGGGTGTGGATGAGAGAGAAAGCGATGGGGAGGGTCATGGGGGTGAGTTGGGCGAAGAGGAAGAGGAGGAAGAGATGTATGAGGAGGGGGACGAGGAGTGGTCCCCGTTTGAACCACCAGAGGGGGAATTGGGGGAAGATAACGACGACAGGAGGGTTCATGAGCTACTCACAGAGTCACGTGCAAAGGCTTGGGCTGCTGCGAACGCGGCCCTTGCACAGGCAGTTGGGTACCCTACAGCCTCACCCAAGAAGGTCGGTGGCGATGCCACCGCTGCTTCTGTTGGATCCGGCCCCTCCGGTCGTGACCGTCTGCCAGCACACTCATGCTCCCCGCAGCTCGGAGGTCGGGAAGTGCCTTCGCCTTTGGGCGGTTCCGTGCATGTTGGCCCGTCAACTCACGCCGGAGGTATCAGGGACGAGAGCAGAGCCGCCATCACAAGAGCTCACGGCCAGAGCTTTGGTGGCTCGAGCGGGCAATGCCGTCAGACCGCAGGCTGTGGGGAAGCCATGCCAGTGGCGTGGCCTGGAGTGCAAGAACCGGTTGGTCTGGAGGCGCGGCACGTTGAGCAGCATTCGAGCTTGCGAGGGACAAAGAGCCACTACACCTTCAAGTACAGATTCTCTACTGGGGCTCGGTTGGAATCTCTCGTGCTGCAGCAGCAACAACTGCAGCAGGAGCAGCAGCAGCAGCAGCAGCAGCAGCAGAAACAGCAACAGCGGCAGCAGCCGCAAGCAGGCGTGCACCCGTCAGCCACCCCCGAGGTGCCAAGGCATCCGGACAGCGAATCCTGTCCTGCCCATCTTGCCCTTGGTGCTCCTACACCGCCACCTCGAGCCCCAGTGGCCGAGGGTCTGACGCCTGCGTCCGCTGCTCGTAACTCGAGTTCCCACGACCATGACGCGGATGGAGAGAGCGTGCAACTCGTTGGCGAAGCATTCCCACCTCACGGTCGGACGATGTCTCGGGCCGTCGACCCTCGGGTGGACGGCCACGAAGGCTGGTGGGAGGGGGTGCATGGGGCTCCACCCGAGCAGGGCTGGCCGCAGTCGAGCGAGGAGTGGGGCTGGGGGGAGGGTCAGGGGCATGGACAGGGAGATGGAGGGTGGGGGTGGGAGGGNATGGAGAGAGCGTGCAACTCGTTGGCGAAGCATTCCCACCTCACGGTCGGACGATGTCTCGGGCCGTCGACCCTCGGGTGGACGGCCACGAAGGCTGGTGGGAGGGGGTGCATGGGGCTCCACCCGAGCAGGGCTGGCCGCAGTCGAGCGAGGAGTGGGGCTGGGGGGAGGGTCAGGGGCATGGACAGGGAGATGGAGGGTGGGGGTGGGAGGGCCATGCGTGGCACGCGGACGGCAAGTGGTGGGGTTCGTCGGCAGGGCAAGGTGGGAGGGACGCATGGGTGGAGGACGGAGGCAGTTGGAACCACGGATGGACGGAGCAGGGTTGGGGGGAGCAGGGTTTTGGGGACGACTTCTCTTTTCACAACATGAGCGTAGCACCTCACAGGGTCCTGGGGGATGGGGGACCGGTTGGAGGAGGAGGAGGAGAGCAGAGGTGGGCCATGGACCATCCACAACACAGAGGATTCAGACCACGGGGGGCATGCGAGAGGCCATACAGGGGCGGCAGGCAAGGTTTCAGGCACGGCTCCAGAGGCGGCGGTGGCCGAGGCCTGCTTGGCGGTCGGGGTGGGGGTAATCCAGGGGGGACTGGTGGCGGCGGCGGCGGCGGTCAAGCCGGGCGTCAGCCTGGCCTGCAGCTGCCGCGGCTGCGAGGGAAAAAGAACAAGCCTCGCGGTTGTCATCTTTCAAAGCAGCACCGCCAGGCACAGCTGCGATCGCAGGGGCACCACGACCTCCAACAGCTCGGGATCGGGGAGGAGGAGGAGGAAGACGAGCTGCCTCCAGGCGTCGAATCATATCCGGCAAGGGCGGCGCTGCTCTCGCCCACGGACTCTGCGAGATCGGCTCCTCCTCAACCTGTTGGTAGCCCTTTGGTTGGCCGACGCGTGCAGTGCGAAGCAGAGATGGCCGTTGCCCCTCCACCCGTGTCTGTTCACTCACCGGTCGCGCCGGATCCACCTCCTGTGGCTCCCGTCGTCCTCCCTCGCACCCTACCAGGTGAGAGTGCTCGCGATGGTATGACGCGCGGTGCTGCGAGTTGCGCTGCTGAGTTGGATGGTGTCTATGGTGGGAGACTGGCAGGCGATGTCGGCCATGAGAAGCACGGTGGCGACGGTGCGCAAGATGAGGGAAAAGTAGAGCCACACGGCGATGGCGATGAGGGCGAGGGAGGAGTGGGAGCTGTCTTTGATGCAGTTGAAACCGATTGCTCGTTGCCGCTCGAGTCGCAACAAAAATTCTCATCACAAACCGCAAGAGGTTTGGAACAAAATGTATGATGGTTTGGTTTTCACGTGCACATGGTAGCTTCTTCGCCGTCTTCTTCGTCATGTTTCCTCGTTTCACCTCGCCCTTTCTGGGTTCCGTGAACTTGTTTCAAGAACTTCATTTATACTGGCACCTCATGGTGGCCATAGCTTCAGCGAGATGGTTTCGATCGCGACAGAGCTCCATAGTCATGGTAAGTTGTCCATGCGTCTTTTCGCCCCTGTCAACCCGTGCTATGTTGAAAGTGAAAGAGCTTTGCGAGCGGACCATCTCATGCATAGAGTTATCTGTTGAATAAAGACTTCATCCGAATACTGAGTGCTCATGCGGTCTCCTGGAGCCTTTGCCTAACATCGTCTTCCCACGCGCGACCGAACTCTTAACTCCGTGGAATTCCCAAGCTGGAGCATGAGGCAGCCACAGTTCACTCGCCAAGAGGATCTGAAGCCCATTCGGCGTTCCACCGCTTCGTTCCACCGCTTCGTTCCACCGCTTCGTTCTTCATTGGACTCCAGCCATGGCATGCTACAACGTTCATAAATGGTATCAACAGAACCCTGAAACACCCCCCAAAAACTCGCGAAGGACAAGGCCTCGGCCTTAGCCTCCTTTCCCGCCCGGAACCATACTGAAGCCATGTGGAGCATCCCTCACATCGAAGGCAGGGTTTGAAGGAGAAGAATAGGCACTGTCCCACAGCCCCCTGCTATGGAGAGAGCACCAGCCCTAATGTGGCCATTGGAGGAGGATAGGTTGTCTCTCACAACCCTTTGGGTCCGCATGCGCTGCGGACCCAGGCTTGACGCCTGGCAGCCCTTGGAATTGATCATAAAGCCATGCTACATTTGTGCATGGAGTCTTTGAGGTCTGTGTTCCTGCGAATCTTGTGCGCTCGGGAGGTGTGCAACCAATGGGTCCTTAGGGCTGGTGCTCTTCCCAAAAGGTTCTAGTGAGTCACATAGGCCTCCTCTGCCATGTTACTTAATGTGTAGACTAGCACGAATCCGTAACCTGACCATAACCTGTAAGCTCATTATCTCGAGGTTGGGTGACAACTTCGCGTGTAAACCTTTCGAGGCATGTCTCCTAGTGGCAAGCGCAGAGGAAGCGGGGCGTCTTGCCTTACTACACGTTTGGACTAAAAGGGTGTGCAATGGAGACGGCATCCACATGAACTACGAAGACAACTAAGAATGTTGACACCGCACACTCAATGAGGGAACCATTTGACGCCCCTTGTGGGACCCAAGATCATGTAGGCAGACACACCTAGTGATAGGGAGCGAAGGAGACGAGAGTGAGTGAGAGAGACTGAGCTCACAGAGCCATGAACATGAGGTTTGGTTCAGTTAAACGAAGAAGCGCGTGGAGTCCTCAGTAACATTGAGAAAAGCAGTTAAGTGCAGCGAGAGCGAGGAGGGGTTGCGAGCGGTCGAGCAGGAAGCTCGCCCTTGCTCGCACCTCACGTCTTGCAGGCACTGAACCGGTGCCTGGCACTCGAATTAACCTGCAAGTATGCAACATCTCACAACCTGGGAGGAGGAACCCGCCCATATCCCCCCCAAAACGTATCACTAGGAAACCTAGTGTTAACGATGATTCAAGCAGGGACCGTGAGCCTGTGGTAGCACTAACTTTGATAAGAGATCATGTAGGGGTGGCTCTGGACCGTCTTTTTCTGCACACCCACGTGTCATCACCATGTCTGCTGTGATACCAGCACCAATACCACTACAGCATCAATCACCTACATTAGTGAGGTGAGTTTGCAGCGAGGCCAGAGGTCACGACGTGTCTGTGGTACACACCAACACTCCTCCATGACCCACAGCTGACGCACACAACCACAAACTCACAAATACAGACGAGCGTCACAAGATGTGACATGCAAGTGTACACATGCAGAAGAGAGCCATTCCTCCAAGATCTCCATGCAGACACAACAACCCAACAGCGTGCACAACTGCCTTGAAGAAGTTATAGCCTAGTGCCTTTGTGAAGTCGGCTCTCTGCTGACGTGTGTCGACCCAAACGACTTGAACATCACGTGCGGTAATGCGCTCATACACAAAATGATGCTCAACGTAGATGTATTTTGTACGTGTGTGATGCATGCCATCGTGCTCAGCAATAGCCTTGGTTCTTTGGTTGTCACAACACAACGTGATGCAACGGATAGGGACGCGCAGTTGCTGAAGCAAGCAACAAAGCCACACAGTCTCAGAGGTGCCTGCACCTAGAGTAACATACTGAGCCTCACTAGAGTTGCGTGCAAGGCAACCCTGTTTACCACTCTTCCACGACACAGCTGTCCCGCCAACAGGGAAGATATAGCCTATGCGGCTGCGAGCGTCGGTGTCATGGGCCCAGTCGCTGTCTGTGTAACCATCAATGACTATTGATGGTTGAGCCCAATAGCACAGACTAATCCGGGCAGTGGAGAGGGCATACCTGACAACACGCAGTGTTGTCTCCATGTGTCGTTCTCTAGGTCACTATGAGAACTAGGCCAAAAAGTTCACTGAGAAAGCGACATCTGTCCTAGTTGTTGTCACAAGGTGCATGAGCAACCCGATGATTCGAAGGTAGCGAGTCACATCGACTGTCTCTCCCAGCTTAGACACATCCTGTGTCTTCAGCAACCTTTGTCCAGCTAGGGTTATAGGTGTCGAAGCTGTGGGTGTGGACTCAAGCAAGGGGGTGAAGCGCTCCCCAAGGCTGCGCACATGTGCTGCCTAGTGGACATGGAGAGTGCAACAGCCATGGTCGCGCTCAAGCTCTATGCCTAGGAAGATGCGAGCAGCTTCTAGGTATTTCATTTTGTACGTGGACTGCAAGAGCATTTTCATCGACTTGATAGCATCGTCGCCGGGCAATGTTGTCAACATGGTATCCACATAGACGAGGACAACCAAGAATGGAATAACAAGTGGGGTAACAAAGAGAGAGATCCTCCGTATTACGTTAGTGAAGCCGGGAGGCTGGACCATATAGATCTCCTCATCCAGCTGCCCGTGCAAGAACGAGTTGTTGACGTCCATCTGTTCTAGCTCCTAGTCATGTTGGGCAACAGGACTCAACGGCGCTTTGGCTGTGGCATAGCGCCCGACCAGCGCAAACGTTTCATCGAAGCCAATGTCTTGGACTTGTGTGAACCCCTTTGCCGTGAGTCTTGCCTCACTTGTCGAGTGCACCGTCGGGTTTGTGCTTTCGTCGAAGAACCCAACGAGCATCGATGGTCTTGCGTCCAGGTGGCAGATCGACTAGCTTGTAGACCACATGGTCATCAAGGGCATTCAGCTCAGCACGCATTGCGGCCTCCCACTGCTGAACTTCGGAGATCGTACGTGCTTTATGCACCGTGGTCGGTTCAGGCGGCAAGTCCGTGGTGGCCGACGTGGCGTGACACTCAGCCATGCTACGCAAAAAAACCCCTTCCAAAGCGTGCGCATGCTCTGAGTCTAGGAGCGCATAACCAAGGGCGGACCTGGGATGGACGACCCTAGTGGCCAAACCCAACGCATCCATGCTGGTAGGGGGAACATGATAGTGCACAGTCTGAGACTTAGGAGGGCATGCAAAGGCCGTGGAGGAGCTAGAGCGGAGAGGGAGAGCGCAGAGGCGTCCACCATGTACGAAGGGGGAAACAGGAGCAGGACCAGTGGTGAGTGGTGGAGGCGGGTTGGCTACATGCACGGGTGAGGAGGTCACCGGAGGTGTGGGTGGACTAGGCAGAGCAGCGAGAGAGGGCGGTGACCTCGGTGAGGCATATTAGACTGAGTCTGTGGTAGGAGAGGACCGGATGTCAACGAAGCTGCTCGATGAGGCAGCCAAACTCAAAGTATACCCAGACGACGATGACTGCCACGAGGGTGAGAGCTACGACCCAGCAGTGGGGATTGATAGGACAGCAAGACCGACGTCTCCTCCCCAGGTGAGAGAGAGGCACAAAGGAGGCAAGAGATAGACGACTGAGGTCACGAAGAAAGACGTACTCAAAGAACAGTGTGTCACGTTACTCGACGACACGCTGGCAGACACGGTCCCAGAAGCGGAAGGCTTTGGACTGTGCAGACACACCAAGAAAAGAGTAGAGACGACTGCGAGGGGAAGCAGGTACACAGAGGCAATGGTGCCCTAGACTCGGGCGAGACGAAGGTAAGCACGATGACCATGCCAGTGCTCAAACGGCGTGGTAGTACGGGAAAGGGGACCGTGGGGGACGCGGTTCCAGACCCACGTCATGTAGCTCATGGCCTCAAAGACAAAGAGCGGCGGCATGTCAGGTTCAGACAGAAAGGTGTTGACACCGTCAGCAAGCTTCCGATTCTAGCGCTCTGAGACACCATTGTGCAGGGGTGTGTATGGAGCAGACATCTTTAGACACCCCACGGGATTCGACGAGACGAGCGGTCGGACTAAGGAGTTTGCAGCCATGGTCGCTACGAAAGACACGGAGAGACTGTTGACAGGTAGGTTCGGCCTGAAGAAGCAAGGATTGAACAATTGAGCAAACATTGTTCTTCTGACGAAGAGCGAACACCCACTGAAAGCGGGAAAAATCATCAGTAAGGCACAAGATGTAGCGGTCAACATCGCCTTGGATGTCATGGGGCAAAGGTCCCATGACATCCGCATGGACACGATCAAGGGGATGAGTGGACTGAGACATCCACAGAGTCATGAACGTGAGGTTTTGGTCAGTTTCACAAAGAAACGCGTGGAGTCCTCAGTAACATTGAGAAAAGCTGTTACATGTAGCGTGAGCGAAGAGGGGTTGTGAGCGGGCGAGCAGCGAGCTTGCCCTCACTCGCACCTCACGTCTAGCGAGGCACCGAACCGGTGCCTGCCATTTGAATGAACTTGCAAGTATGCAACAGCTCACACCCTGGGAGGAGGAACCCGCCCATATCCCGCCCCACAACGTATCACTAGGAAACCTAGTGTCAACGATGATTCAAGCAGGGACTATGAGCTTGTAATACTACTAACTTTGACAAGGGATCCTATAGGGGTGGCTCTGGACCGTCTCTTTGTGCACACCCACGTGCCGTCACCATGTCTGCTGTGACACCAGCTCCAGTACCACTCGAGCATCAATCACCTACATTAGTGAGGTGAGTGTGCAGCGAGGCCAGAGGTCACAACGTGTCTGTGGTACACAAACCAAGAGATCTAGGTGGTGGATGATCACCCTACCACCAGTTTCGGTAGGTTAAATGTGGAGCAATGATGAAGATCTTTATCCTCGTACGCAAGAAGGGATGTAGCCTTATAAATGAATGTGTAAGCCACGGAGGTGCACCATGGAGACTAATTCGTCCAGCCGACCGCGGACAAGTTTTTCCCCATGCGATGGAACAACCTATTGTTTTAGAATGCATGGGTTCCTACTTGTGACAGTTGAGCATGTGTTCCAACCCTTTGCAGTCACTTAGAGATGAAGGTCACATCCAATAGGTGGAATGAGTGGCCTCAACGGAGCAATGTGAGAAAAAAAATACTAGTTTCTCAAAGAGGGGAAGGAATCATCCCTTGGCTTCTTGGCTATCCATGAGAGGAGTTTCAATGAACGTAAAGCCCCTTATGCGCTATCCCCTTGGACAATCCCTCTCTTGCCCCACAACACTGGTTTACTCAATGAAGAAAATTCATTTGAAATCCCATAGATGAATTACAAGCTCTGCCTGCTTGCCTCCACCTGCGACATGGGGGTGAACATGCTCTCGACCTATGGTCCCTATTTCATCCTCCTCATTTCCTTTCGATGTGTTTGAACAGGACCTTGAGCGACCAACAACAGTCGAAGAGGCGCCTTCGACAAGTGGTGGCGTGGGCTCTGCCTGTGTTGGGCGTTTCCCCAATGTCTTTGCCCCTTGTGTACATGTCTCAACCAGCAACAGACTCGGTCCACTGTTCATGAATGCATCCAACGAAGCAAACGCTACATTTCCATGTAGTGAATGCAGTCATTAACAACCAAGCTTGGTTTCAGCCACGCAAACATGCTGACATGCACATGACCTTGTCTCCCCCACCAGATATCAATGCAGTCTCATGTGTTGCAAACCGAGATTGGAACAGTCTGCAAATATGTTCCATTGTAAAAGACAGCTTCCAGATGAAAGGCACATCATTCGGTGGCTGGCAGGTGCCACTACACAACTAACCAGCATTCACGACTGAGCTCCACAAAGAATTCAGGTTTCAAGTGAGCAAAGCTTCCACAACGATGAGGTCGTTTTCATGTGAGGGTGCCATGCTTAAATGGAACCACTGTACAAGGTCCGAGCCTACGAAAGACGGCCTTGTGGAGCTGAAAATGTGACATTCTAACTGGGGAACAGTTTGTGGCAAAGCAAGCTTGAGCTAGAACCAGCTTCAAACCCTTGACATGGAAATCTCACAGAGGCGTTTGCAGTCCCTCGTAATGCCTGTCACATTGTTTGTGCACTAGGGTTGGCAAGCGCAGTCAGGCAAGACATGAAAGCGGCAACCCGCCTGTTGGTGCACGACACATGGCATGCCCCAACTTACGCCTAACAGGCTGCACAGAATCGGTACAGCAGCCCGAAATCTTGCACGACGCACGCAAAGCACACCGCAAAAAGAAGGCGAGGAGGGCAGTGGTGGACGTGGGGCCCACACGCCACGACAGATCCGCATGTGGAAACACCCATCTGAGACACTCCACAGACTTTTCACCGCCTACTTGAGGAGCTCGGCCCAGGACATCTCACAGCGCCCAATCCTTGGAAGGAGCCCAATGGCCACTTCACGCGACCCTCACGGCCGCAAACCGCTCCGCAAACGAGCGCAGGGCCAGCTTCAGGGCCCGGTCCGTTGCAGCCGACCGTCGTCTGCCGATGCCCCTGCTCCCATCCGCCGCCTGCGCCGCCCACGCCGTGCTGGCCAGCCCAGCAGCCGCGCCTTGTGCCTCGCCCTCCGCCAACAGCCCCGCAGGAAGCGCCTGCAGCTGCGAGGAGGAAAGAGCAGAGGAAACCGTCGGCCTGAGAAGAGTAGAAAAAGACGAATTCTTTGGGAGCTTGACAGAGGTGAGGCGAGCTCTTACTCAAAAAAAAAGGGGGCGGAGGCGCACAACGACACACGGACCCATGCCCTAAAACCTGTACCCTGGCGAACACAGGACAGAGGCGTTCAGAACTGAACGTCTCTGTCCTCCGAAAACGAAAACGGTCGGCAGTGGCTGCTCTCTTAGCATTCGGACAAAGTGACAGCCACCGTGACGGCTTCTGCAAGGATGTGCAAGCTCATACCTGCGGCACTGCTGAGGACATAGACTACTGTACCACAGAAAACACGTACTGCACCAGACAAGTCACTTACTGCGCCAAGTAGCCACGAGTGCAGCTGCAGCAATGCCCCAGGCGGCTGCTGTGGCTGTGTGCCCCCTGCATTAGACGGTGCTGCTGCTGCCGTTGACGGCGGCAGCAGGGCAAGCAGCAGGTCGAGTAGCTGCTGCAGCAGCCGCATGCAGCGCGGCACCTGCATGCAGTGGGTGTTGTGCATCGAAAAAATCATACACAAGAGCAAAGAGCAAAGAGGAGAAGAAGCTAGTGCTACAAGTCTGCTGAAGCACAGAGCGCATGTCCATGACTGTTTCAGTGCAGAGCAAGCAGTCACACACACCATCTCGCTGCACATTGCATACTTTGTTCTCTCTCTCTCTCTCTCTCTCTCTCTCTCTCTCTCTCTCTCTCTCTCTCTCTCTCTCTCTCTCTCTCTCAGAGAGGGGAAAGAGAAGAGGAAAAGAGTTTGTGTGCGAACAGACAAGGAACACGGATACACATGCACGCATGTTGTGATGTGTTCCTAAGTCTTGTCGCCTGCTTGCGCACTTGTGCACGCCTGCACGTGTGGTGGGCGCAAGTGCATGCGTGGACACGTCAGCGCAAGTGCATGTAATCTACCCCTGCACAAGACCATACTGACGTGAAATTGTGCAAAACTGCACCAAGAGCAACAGTGCCAGTGCACACACGCACAAGCATCGCTGGTCACCACACCAGCACCCGGGTATGCTGGTGTGGGGGATGTGGGGGGGGGGGGGGGGGGGGGGGGGGG
>SZWC01002759.1:130433-141657 GCA_023375785.1 Penium margaritaceum
GTGAGCAATCACACTCACGCGAGTCACGACAATTGTGAGCAATCACACTCACGTGAGTCACGACAATTGTGAGCAATCACACTCACGCGAGTCACGACAATGGTGAGCAATCACACTCACGCGAGTCACGGCAATGGTGAGCAATCACACTCACGCAAGTCACGGCAATGGTGAGCAATCACACTCACGTGAGTCACGACAATGGTGAGCAATCACACTCACGCAAGTCACGGCAATTGTGAGCAATCACACTCACGTGAGTCACGACAATGGTGAGCAATCACACTCACGCGAGTCACGACAATGGTGAGCAATCACACTCACGCGAGTCACGGCAATTGTGAGCAATCACACTCACGCGAGTCACGACAATGGTGAGCAATCACACTCACGCGAGTCACGACAATGGTGACGGACAAAGCGTGCTGAACAAAGCACATGCTTGTCTCTGCCACGAACCACACCACATCAATTGCGAGAGGCGGTACTAGCCACGACACGACACAGCATGATATGGATGTCTTGGGGGTAGCCTAGAGTGCATTGCTTCCGCTCACAGAACTGGACAGCAGAAACGACACTCACTCGCTCACCCATGCCAAAATGCATTTCAGAAGCTGCTGCTGCTGCTGCTGCTGCTGCTGCTGCCCTGCTGTCGCACCGCATGACTGGACGCCATGCCACACGATCGCTGCCATGAGAGAGCTCTGCTGCAGAAGCTGCACAACACACAACACACAAAACACACACACAACACACAACACACAACACACAACACACAACACACAACACACAACACACACAATGGACGACAAGACCAGTCCAGTCCAGTCCACGCAGTCAACATAGCTGCACTCTTGCGTGATCAGACGGTCAAAAAGATGGAGAAAAGGCAAAACGCGCTTTCACATTTCGTTGGAGACTTTCAAAGCTTGTGGTGTTGGTGGTTACAGCAGCCAGTTACGGGTGCGGTTGCGGTAGCAGCGATGGTGGTCGTGTTGCCGCGAATTGGAGCATTTCACTGTGACACACAGAGGCACTGCCATCATGGGTACCTTGTGGAGCACACGATGCTGGAAAACCACCACCGTGAAGTATAGGCACAGCACAGAAGCAGCTCTTCTTCGGACACTCACCTCTTCGCTGAACTCATGCCGTCGCTGCGGGGTGACGGCAGACGACGCACGTCTGGAGGAGCCGTCGGCACACTCCTCTGCCACCACCGTCGCCAACTCCACCGCCACCCACGTCGCACGGGCACTGCCCGTGCCTCCACCATCGCCATCGCTGCCGCCGCCGGTGCTGTTGGATGGCGTTGCAGGGATACCAGCAGCAGCAAGCTTGCCTTCGAGGCCGGCACAGCCTCCCGGACAGGCAAGGAACAGGGCTGCAATGGCCGTGCAGATCTGGATGAACGCCTGCACAGACGTGAGCAAGTTAGGGTCACGAGGGTGAGACAGGTCAAGTACTCTGTGCAGCACAAGGGAGGTAGGAAGGGTGGGGACCAGACTGCATGTTGTGGCAGAACCAGACTGCATGTTATGGCAGAACCAGACTGCATGTTATGGCAGAACCAGACTGTATTCTCCTCGCAAAGATGTCCAAAGACGAACAGCAAGGCATGCAAGCCAGTACCTTGAAAGGCTTGCCCCTTTCTACAACAGTCTCGCACTATTTTAATTCATAAGAAGCTTTGCACTGCGTCTCAAAACATCTAATTTTTTCAAATGCTTTGCAAAGCGTCTTCAAATCATTGTTAAAAAGTTGAACACTGAAAGGTTTGCCCCTTCCTCCAACATATTCCAGCACACTTCGTTTGGAGCGTTCGTCCACTTCCTACTCCACCATCTGTTTCACTCCATTGCCCACTTCTCACTCCACTTCCTACTCCACCATCCATTTCACTCCATCATCCACTTCTCTTAGGCTGTCCAGATGTAATTCCGACTGCCTCGTCAGAATGCTGGCTCCATACCACCGTCACACTCGCGGCATACAAGACAAGAGGCTGCATGCACGGTGCACAAATCTGAGTGCATGAAAAGGCAAGGATGCAAGGCAGGCATGGCGATGCATGCACCTGACAAAAAGGCAAGAACGCAAGAGTGGCACAGCGATGCACACACCTGATGCGGTCCGCTGCCGCTGAGGACTCGGAGGAGTGAGAACAGCGACGCCTCCACCGCCTGCCTTCCCACCGTGTCGAGCTTCCATGCCTCTGTGTGTACCTGCAGCCGACACGGACAAACACACAGACACAGAAAGCGAGCAGAGCATGACCTACAGCCCGTGACATTGTGTAAGGTCATCTGGAACACTGAGACCAGACAACCATCACGTGACATGGCTGTGCGCGTGTGTCTGTGTGTGTGTGTGTGTGTGTGTGTGTGTGTGTGTGTGTGTGTGTGTGTGTGTGTGTGTGTGTGTGTGTGTGTGTGTGTGTGTGTGTGTGTGTGTGTGTGTGTGTGTGTGTGTGTGAGAGTGAGAGAGAGAGAGAGAGAGAGAGAGAGAGAGAGAGAGAGAGAGAGAGAGAGAGAGAGAGAGAGAGAGAGAGAGAGAGAGAGAGAGAGAGAGAGAGAGAGAGAGAGAGAGAGAGAGAGAGAGAGAGAGAGAGAGAGAGAGAGAGAGAGAGAGAGAGAGAGAGAGAGAGAGAGAGAGAGAGAGAGAGAGAGAGAGAGAGAGAGAGAGAGAGAGAGAGAGAGAGAGAGAGAGAGAGAGAGAGAGAGAGAGAGAGAGAGAGAGAGAGAGAGAGAGAGAGAGAGAGAGAGAGAGAGAGAGAGAGAGAGAGAGAGAGAGAGAGAGAGAGAGAGAGAGAGAGAGAGAGAGAGAGAGAGAGAGAGAGAGAGAGAGAGAGAGAGAGAGAGAGAGAGAGAGAGAGAGAGAGAGAGAGAGAGAGAGAGAGAGAGAGAGAGAGAGAGAGAGAGAGAGAGAGAGAGAGAGAGAGAGAGAGAGAGAGAGAGAGAGAGAGAGAGAGAGAGAGAGAGAGAGAGAGAGAGAGAGAGAGAGAGAGAGAGAGAGAGAGAGAGAGAGAGAGAGAGAGAGAGAGAGAGAGAGAGAGAGAGAGAGAGAGAGAGAGAGAGAGAGAGAGAGAGAGAGAGAGAGAGAGAGAGAGAGAGAGAGAGAGAGAGAGAGAGAGAGAGAGAGAGAGAGAGAGAGAGAGAGAGAGAGAGAGAGAGAGAGAGAGAGAGAGAGAGAGAGAGAGAGAGAGAGAGAGAGAGAGAGAGAGAGAGAGAGAGAGAGAGAGAGAGAGAGAGAGAGAGAGAGAGAGAGAGAGAGAGAGAGAGAGAGAGAGAGAGAGAGAGAGAGAGAGAGAGAGAGAGAGAGAGAGAGAGAGAGAGAGAGAGAGAGAGAGAGAGAGAGAGAGAGAGAGAGAGAGAGAGAGAGAGAGAGAGAGAGAGAGAGAGAGAGAGAGAGAGAGAGAGAGAGAGAGAGAGAGAGAGAGAGAGAGAGAGAGAGAGAGAGAGAGAGAGAGAGAGAGAGAGAGAGAGAGAGAGAGAGAGAGAGAGAGAGAGAGAGAGAGAGAGAGAGAGAGAGAGAGAGAGAGAGAGAGAGAGAGAGAGAGAGAGAGAGAGAGAGAGAGAGAGAGAGAGAGAGAGAGAGAGAGAGAGAGAGAGAGAGAGAGAGAGAGAGAGAGAGAGAGAGAGAGAGAGAGAGAGAGAGAGAGAGAGAGAGAGAGAGAGAGAGAGAGAGAGAGAGAGAGAGAGAGAGAGAGAGAGAGAGAGAGAGAGAGAGAGAGAGAGAGAGAGAGAGAGAGAGAGAGAGAGAGAGAGAGAGAGAGAGAGAGAGAGAGAGAGAGAGAGAGAGAGAGAGAGAGAGAGAGAGAGAGAGAGAGAGAGAGAGAGAGAGAGAGAGAGAGAGAGAGAGAGAGAGAGAGAGAGAGAGAGAGAGAGAGAGAGAGAGAGAGAGAGAGAGAGAGAGAGAGAGAGAGAGAGAGAGAGAGAGAGAGAGAGAGAGAGAGAGAGAGAGAGAGAGAGAGAGAGAGAGAGAGAGAGAGAGAGAGAGAGAGAGAGAGAGAGAGAGAGAGAGAGAGAGAGAGAGAGAGAGAGAGAGAGAGAGAGAGAGAGAGAGAGAGAGAGAGAGAGAGAGAGAGAGAGAGAGAGAGAGAGAGAGAGAGAGAGAGAGAGAGAGAGAGAGAGAGAGAGAGAGAGAGAGAGAGAGAGAGAGAGAGAGAGAGAGAGAGAGAGAGAGAGAGAGAGAGAGAGAGAGAGAGAGAGAGAGAGAGAGAGAGAGAGAGAGAGAGAGAGAGAGAGAGAGAGAGAGAGAGAGAGAGAGAGAGAGAGAGAGAGAGAGAGAGAGAGAGAGAGAGAGAGAGAGAGAGAGAGAGAGAGAGAGAGAGAGAGAGAGAGAGAGAGAGAGAGAGAGAGAGAGAGAGAGAGAGAGAGAGAGAGAGAGAGAGAGAGAGAGAGAGAGAGAGAGAGAGAGAGAGAGAGAGAGAGAGAGAGAGAGAGAGAGAGAGAGAGAGAGAGAGAGAGAGAGAGAGAGAGAGAGAGAGAGAGAGAGAGAGAGAGAGAGAGAGAGAGAGAGAGAGAGAGAGAGAGAGAGAGAGAGAGAGAGAGAGAGAGAGAGAGAGAGAGAGAGAGAGAGAGAGAGAGAGAGAGAGAGAGAGAGAGAGAGAGAGAGAGAGAGAGAGAGAGAGAGAGAGAGAGAGAGAGAGAGAGAGAGAGAGAGAGAGAGAGAGAGAGAGAGAGAGAGAGAGAGAGAGAGAGAGAGAGAGAGAGAGAGAGAGAGAGAGAGAGAGAGAGAGAGAGAGAGAGAGAGAGAGAGAGAGAGAGAGAGAGAGAGAGAGAGAGAGAGAGAGAGAGAGAGAGAGAGAGAGAGAGAGAGAGAGAGAGAGAGAGAGAGAGAGAGAGAGAGAGAGAGAGAGAGAGAGAGAGAGAGAGAGAGAGAGAGAGAGAGAGAGAGAGAGAGAGAGAGAGAGAGAGAGAGAGAGAGAGAGAGAGAGAGAGAGAGAGAGAGAGAGAGAGAGAGAGAGAGAGAGAGAGAGAGAGAGAGAGAGAGAGAGAGAGAGAGAGAGAGAGAGAGAGAGAGAGAGAGAGAGAGAGAGAGAGAGAGAGAGAGAGAGAGAGAGAGAGAGAGAGAGAGAGAGAGAGAGAGAGAGAGAGAGAGAGAGAGAGAGAGAGAGAGAGAGAGAGAGAGAGAGAGAGAGAGAGAGAGAGAGAGAGAGAGAGAGAGAGAGAGAGAGAGAGAGAGAGAGAGAGAGAGAGAGAGAGAGAGAGAGAGAGAGAGAGAGAGAGAGAGAGAGAGAGAGAGAGAGAGAGAGAGAGAGAGAGAGAGAGAGAGAGAGAGAGAGAGAGAGAGAGAGAGAGAGAGAGAGAGAGAGAGAGAGAGAGAGAGAGAGAGAGAGAGAGAGAGAGAGAGAGAGAGAGAGAGAGAGAGAGAGAGAGAGAGAGAGAGAGAGAGAGAGAGAGAGAGAGAGAGAGAGAGAGAGAGAGAGAGAGAGAGAGAGAGAGAGAGAGAGAGAGAGAGAGAGAGAGAGAGAGAGAGAGAGAGAGAGAGAGAGAGAGAGAGAGAGAGAGAGAGAGAGAGAGAGAGAGAGAGAGAGAGAGAGAGAGAGAGAGAGAGAGAGAGAGAGAGAGAGAGAGAGAGAGAGAGAGAGAGAGAGAGAGAGAGAGAGAGAGAGAGAGAGAGAGAGAGAGAGAGAGAGAGAGAGAGAGAGAGAGAGAGAGAGAGAGAGAGAGAGAGAGAGAGAGAGAGAGAGAGAGAGAGAGAGAGAGAGAGAGAGAGAGAGAGAGAGAGAGAGAGAGAGAGAGAGAGAGAGAGAGAGAGAGAGAGAGAGAGAGAGAGAGAGAGAGAGAGAGAGAGAGAGAGAGAGAGAGAGAGAGAGAGAGAGAGAGAGAGAGAGAGAGAGAGAGAGAGAGAGAGAGAGAGAGAGAGAGAGAGAGAGAGAGAGAGAGAGAGAGAGAGAGAGAGAGAGAGAGAGAGAGAGAGAGAGAGAGAGAGAGAGAGAGAGAGAGAGAGAGAGAGAGAGAGAGAGAGAGAGAGAGAGAGAGAGAGAGAGAGAGAGAGAGAGAGAGAGAGAGAGAGAGAGAGAGAGAGAGAGAGAGAGACAGAGACAGAGGCAGACGCAGAGGCAGAGGCAGAGACAGAGACAGAGACAGAGACAGAGACAGAGACAGAGACAGAGACAGAGACAGAGACAGAGACAGAGACAGAGACAGAGACAGAGAGAGAGACAGAGACAGAGAAAGAGACAGAGACAGACGGGAATGAAACGGAGGCGAGGGATGAGCCTGCTGCCGGGAGGATGCATGCGGCAGTGCATAACTCCGTTGCACACAAATTTGCTCTTCACATCTAAACCTCTTTCTGTTGGATTCTCACACTGGTGTGACCAGTCCAAGAACAAGGGGCCTGAAGGTAACACAATAGAGAGGGGGGGATGGGGAGAGAGAGAGAGAGAGAGAGAGAGAGAGAGAGAGAGAGAGAGAGAGAGAGAGAGAGAGAGAGGGAGGGTACGCACAGCAAGACAGGGGAGGCATCACGAGGGGGAGGGAGTCACCTTAGAGCAGACAGTCTGTGCCGCAAACACCAGCAGGCCGAAATCCACGCCAGGATTCAAACCGTAGGCCTTGTTGAGAATGCTGACACAAACCGCCCATGACTCGGGAGAGCGCTGGAAGCTCTCCAGCCACTGCCCTGCTGCGGCGTCGTTGCTCTTGAGGAAGCAGTCCAACGCCTGCCCCAGCTGCTGCTCCAGAGACGATGCAGCAGCAGCAGCAGAGGCTGCTGCTGTCGGATCCATCCGCGGAAGGCAATAGGAGAAGGTGAAGGGAAACGGAGATGGTCAAAGGTCAAGGCCAGCAGTTGAAGATGCGGGGCTCCTGGAGGTGGGGAGGGTCACGGAAGAAGAAGCCGATGCTGACTTCCGCGGTACAACGCCGCCATTACAAGTGCTTGGCTGGCACTGCGACGGCTGACAGCGGAACTAAGTGACACGTGGAACTGAAACGGACACATTCTGGCCAACCAGTCGCTGACGACGCGACTTCTCTCCAATGTTCGGTTCAGACATTTCGCTGGCCTGACACTGTTTTCGGCAACCATTCTCAGACAAGCCGCAATGCACCACCTGCATCATACTGCCCAAGTGTACCCGGTATCGTTTTAAATCTAACAGTCTCGACCGATCTCATCATTTCCTGTATGTTCTATCGATGTCCACGTCAGTCCCCCTCAGAACGGAGGTTCAGTTCTTGAGTCACCTGAGGTCGATGAGATTATCTGGTATCCCCCGCGTATTTCATCGTGCATCTCGTATCAATGGCCTTCCACATTGGCTAGTTAGGTAATGTATACATGACAATGGCTTGTATGACTCAATTATTTTGCGGATATGAGCCATGGGAATCAAATTTTTGTATCGATCTCCCCTTTCTCATCTTATCCTATTTTTCACACGTGATTTTCCAATCACATATATTTGAATTCCGAGCTTTTGAACTCCAACATGCATAGTTTGCGCATTTACTCATCGAGTCGCCTATCAAAGACAGTGTGCACTTATGCACGTACAAGTGTAAGTACTCATTACTCTAATCTCATGGTCTAGTCGTGTTCTGACACATCTCCTAGTCGTGTTGCCATTGATCCTACTTGCGCACCCTTCAAATAGTCAAGACAACCAGAAGCATACTTGGACACACTATTTAGCAGACACGCTTAGCTAACACTTACTCATATACATACATCACATATGAAGAAGTAGGTACAAGGATCTGTATTGACATACCTGACTCACATTAAGTGTAGAAACCACACTAGTAGTAGTATTAGTAGTAGTAGTAGTAGTAGTAGTAGTAGTAGTAGTAGTAGTAGTAGTAGTAGTAGTAGAAGTCATAGTAGTAGTAGTAGTAGTAGTAGTAGTAGTAATAGTAGTAGTAGTAGTACTAACAATAGTGGTAGTAGTCGTAGTAGTCATATTATTAACAATAGTAGTAGTAGTAGTAGTAGTAGTAGTAGTAATAGTAGTAGTAGTAGTACTAACAATAGTGGTAGTAGTCGTAGTAGTCATATTATTAACAATAGTAGTAGTAGTAGTAGTATTAGTAGTAGTAGTAATAGTAGTAGTAGTAGTATTATTAGTAGTAGTAGTAGTAGTAGTAGTAGTAGTAGTAGTAGTAGTATTAGTAGCAGTAGGTACTGTGTTTATACAAGTTGAGCAGCGAACCATGTGTTGGAGGCGGGACTTGAATGTAGTCAAACCATAGGTGTATGCCCTAGATGCATTCTCACTAAGGAACCTCAATGACGATGTGTTCTCTACACTATCTAACTTCCATGGTTTGGAGGTAGTTCTTGGAGAGTTGGAAAGATGGGCTTGGAGTGAACTTGGAGTGCCTGATAGTAGGTTGCTTATGTTGACAACTGAAATCATGTTGGACTGAGTGACATGATTTCCCTTGATTATTCCTTAGGCAGGCTTCGTTGGATTCTCCTAGTTAGGAGGTTACAAGGAGTTACACAACCACATGAAAGGTTGTATAGCCTCCTGTTGGTTGCATGACCACCTGAGTGGTTGTATAACCACCTAGGTGGTTGCATAATCACCTGGGTGGTTTCATAGCCTTCTAGGCTAGCTGAAGGGTTTATGGGAAGATGAAGGGTCACCATAGAAATTTAAGGATCACCAGGCAGCTCAAGGGCCACTAGCAGATGAAGGCTAACAAGCTACAAGAGAGTATAATTCTTCTCTCGTGAGGACAAAAATTTGAAACTCCAAAAACATTCTATAGTATTATTGAGGTCTTTTTAAGGAGAACCCAATTGCTAAGATTGGTAAATCTCAACACAAACCACCTAACCCTCCTTCCTTGTCTACCAATAGCTCACCTCCAAGATACTTATACAATGACATTGTGCTTGTGTTGTAGCATTCTCCCATTCATGTTTGTGAACACATCTAAGGAGCGGCACGAGTGCACAACATGGCGCATTATTTTCATTATGAGCACGTTGAAGGTAACCAATCCATTTAATTGTGGGCAAAAACCTATAGCTTCTTGTTAGAAATGACAATCGTGCGTTCATATTCATCATTCTAGCAGGAGGTGAGGCGTCTTTAAACTATAATTTCACATGTATTAATCACCTTTCCTAATGATTCATAGTGGAATAATTTATGTATTATATCGTTTTAATTTTAATAAAAAAGCAATGTGAGTGAAAATACATTATTTTATTTCTTAAAAATAATTAATTTTATTATTAAAATTATTTTCTTCTTTAAGTTAATATATTTAGTTTTGAAAATATTTCTTCATTTTCTAGGTTTTTTATTTAAAATTATTAATATTCTGTAATTAACCCTTGTTGTGTTTTGGAATAAATAACGTGTATGAAACCATTTAAATTTATTTATCATCTAGATTTTGATATGATTATTCATTAAACTTGGAGATATTATTTTAATTTCATTTAATTAATTTGTTTTTTCTATGTTACATGTAATGTTTGGATCACGTAAAAAATCCATGTCTTTTCGTATATGATTTAACCCATCCATAAATTTTTTAATGTGTACATTTTTTCTACATGGTTTGATGACGTAATATTGGACTTTAATTTATCCTCCTGTCTAGAAGGGGGCTTCTAATATTTCAGTTCTAAACCCTAAGTAACCTCACATCTGTGAAGAAATTCTGGGTGACTTTAGTTCGCCTGTTTTCGTGTGGTCGTATTCTTGACCTGCTGTCGGCCGTTTTGGTTTTTATGATAGAAGCCGTCCCACCGTCTTATCTGTGATCGTGAAGGTTCGTTTTGAGGCCAACAGTGAGAAAATGACAGCGCGCGACACGGCTTCGCTAGAGCCCGTCGTGCCATGGCAGCAGCTCTACACGAAAAAACTCGCCGTTATCATAGGCGCTAACTGAACATCACTGTTGTTTCTTCTCCCTCGGCCCTTCTTCCTGTTATTTGCGCTGCATTGTTTGAGAGAGGCGGCACGGTGTTGCTGTGGGCTGAAACTGTGCAAATGTGATAGCAGTACCAGTAGCGTGTTTTCCGGCAGCAGCTGGAACCAGCTGAGTCAGCAGCAGCAACAGACGCGACTAGCACGGCAAGGGCGTCAATGCACGCTGCATCAGTCGTATTGAGGTGGCAGCAGAATCGGCCAGCCGCAGCAGCTCGCGTTGCCTACGGCAGCATCCTTGGGCAACAGCAGCAGCAGCAGTCTTAGGAGCAGCTGCTGCAGGAAGTCAACGCAGCAGCAGCAGCCGCCGCAGTAAGCAGTAGTTGCAGCTGCAGCTGTTGCCGCATCGGCGCCGGATGCTCCAGCTGGAGTCGCAGCTGTTTTGAGTGCGGCATATACAGCAGCAGCATCACCACCACCACCAGTAGCAGCAGCAGCAGCAGCAGCAGCAGCTCCACCAGCAGCAGCACCAGCAGCAGCAGCATCAGCAGCAGCAGCAGCAGCAGCAGCGGCAGCAGAAGCTCAACCCTTCCACCCTCCCACCTCCTTGCCAGCTCCCAATTTGTGTTGTGACATCCCGCTCGTCTCGGTTTGGTTCTCCAACGCTGTTGGCGGCGTTAGTTTGTCTTCCTCATGGCTTCAGCCAACGCATCCGCTGCGGCAACCGCACGCCTGCAGAAAGAATTCCGACTCATTTCCAAGGTGAGAGATCATCATGACGTCCTTTAGCGCCGTGCTTGCAAGATTCTTTGTCGTTTTTTGCCTTTTTTAATCACGCCATCTTCCCTCGTCCACCGCTTTCTCTTGGTTTCATTCCAAGCGCTCGCTTGCTTCACTCTGTTGCAGACAACTTCTTCCTTGAGTCTGCATCCTTGCTTCACTCTGTTGCAGACAACTTCTTCCTTGAGTCTGCATCCTTGCTTCACTCTGTTGCAGACAACTTCTTCCTTGAGTTTGCATCCTTGCTGAAACTTGGCCAACGGTTTTATTTCGTCCCCCAAAAACGCACAACAGCCGGCAAACACATGCCGCTCTGTTGTGCTGCTGGGAGTTTCTCCCTGTGTCTGGCAGACAAGATGTGTGCCAAGGTGTGTGCCGATGTCTGCCGAGCCGTCTCTTGCCGCAATGACACACCCTGTGAGGTTCATCGGCAAGCCTGTGAGCCTGCGGGTGCCTTGCGTTGCTGAAATTGGTGCTGGTGTGCCGTGCCGCCCCCTCGCACCTTCGTCTGGTTCTCACATTGCCTGCCATTGCCAATGCCACTGCCACTGCCACTGCCACTGCCACTGCCACTGCCACTGCCACTGCCACTGCCAC